>PVHP010024815.1:15000-26187 GCA_004024765.1 Zapus hudsonius
TAAACAGTGCGTGGATAGAAAAGCCTACTAGTCAGTGACCATGTGTCACAGTCAGCCCACATGTTGCTGGGATGAATCTTCAAACCAGGAGCAGTTTATGGGAGGAAAGGATTTATTGAAACTATAGATTGAGGGGAAGTTCCCTCTTTCACAGGTCTGAGCAGAGAGCTTCCTTAGATCTTGCCCCTTGCTGAGAGGCTGCCTTCCTGTGCACATCTTCAGAGACCCACCCAAGATAATTCAAAAGATCAAGTTGACAATAAAACCTAACCATCAAACCATGGGATTGTTATGATCAGGGAAATGCAAAAGTAAAACTGTCAGAAGGTAGTGTTTTACATCCACCAGAGATTAAGTATGGGTGAAGATGTGGAGGAAGAGGAAATCCTATGCATGGCCCATAGGAGAATTCCACTGGGTGGAGGGGGAGGAGAATCATTTGGTGAACATTTTAATAAAACCTAGTCTAGTTGCAGGTGAGATGAGCCACTACATTACCTGTGCCTCTCCTTCCAGACCTAAATCCTTTAGAAACCCCTACAGAAACTCCCCAGCACCTGCCACAGTGCCTAGGGCAGAGAAAGATCTCAGAAAATAGGAGGAAAGAGAAGAGCGGAGAGAACTGGAGAGGGGACAGGAGAGGAAAGAGAAGGAAAGATGCTTGCGGTCAATGCTTTTTTACCATGTCCTGTGTGTCGTGGGGCCCCCTCTTCCTCACCACGGTTATCCCAGGTCACCCGAAATACCCTCAACTCCAGTGCAACCTTTGAGATCTCAGATTAGCTCTGCATCTGGCTCTACTGTGTGAGTGGAAGAATTTTCATAACTGCTGAATTGAATAATTCTGCAAATGTTTTTTCTTACAAAATTCACAACAGTTCTTTAAATAGTAGGCTCTAATTGAATATTTAATGAATCCATCTAATATATAAAATGAGATATGTCAGTATATTATGGGTAGCATGAAATATTAGTTATTACTGGATATTTACAATTCTATTGGAAAAAAAAGATGAAACCTGATGCTCTGAAAAGATAAAATGTCTTTGTTGGGCATATGAGTAATCAAAATAAATTTTGCAGGTTAATGAAGAAACGAGAATTCTTGTTAAACAGTAAAACTTCAAGTGCACTAAGGCGAAGCCAATTCTTTACATCATATGTTCCCTAGAGCGCAGGAAACATAGTAGCTCTTCCTATCACTGGAAAAATGTTACCCTGGCAACAACATCTTTGTTTCTGCTTCCAAGTACCACCTGGTGATTTCATGCCTAAGAGCAATGCAGCATCTGCAGTTCCATCGAGGAAATAAATTGCATTCGTTCATGGAGGGTTTAAGAAGAAATGAGCTTGCAATTTTGGGGAAGGAAGAAAGAAATAGTTCTGCATGCAAGCAGAAGCAGTTGAGTTTAAAGGCCCCAAATGCAGTCTTGGGAGCATGTCCAGAGCAGCCAAGACCCCTGCATTTGTGCTGAGGGAATGTGAGGAAGATTTCCCATCAGAACTCTGGATGTGTTCACATAGGCTCAGTAGCTAAGAACACCTTCTTATCCCTTACTTTAGATGTATACTTGTAATGGAAATTAGCACTCTCTGTTCTAACAGGCATATGAACCCTCTATCACTGTTCCAAGTAGAAGAACATGAAGGAAACATTGTCCTTAGTTTCATAGTGCTCCTAACTTTACAGTTTAGAGTTCTTTAGATATCATACTTTTTTGATTAAAAAAAAGGCCAAATTCTTTAATAATTTCTAGTTCTATGAGTTTTCTGGGAACTGATGAATTAAGTTGTGGAGTTCTTAGTGGAGGAACAGTACTGCCAGGCTTCAGGGACACAGCGGGATACAGGTTAATTTCCTGTCTTCTCAAACACAGAAAAGGGTGAGTCAAACTATGAACAGTTAAACTATATATTTAACTTTTTATGCCCCCCCAATATTGTGACTCTACCTGTATACTATTGAAAGTTTACAAACAGAAAGTGTACATAGGAACCATGAAAAAAAATCACTTTAAATGTTGACTTTGTTCACTTGTTAGAACATTACTATTAGTTTTAATTAGGCATTTTTCAATCTTTATGCTACATTTTAGAAAACCTACTCATATTTCATCGCCATCACAATAGATTTTATGCATTACTAATACATATAGTCTTTACTGCCTCCGTGGTGCACTTTAAATTTATTATGACATTTTATGTTTGCTTGTATTTTTTTCCTAAAATTTTCTTTTTACTGTTGAGTATTAGGTTTAATGAAATTAGAATTTGAATGAGTATAAAATTAGTCTTGAACTTCATGAACTACTCCTGTCTTTCCTAAACACTGTCATGGTCATGCCTGTGGTTGTTTTGTTTCTTTTCTTTTGCTGTTAGGCTATTCATTCTTAAATTTCCTTCATCTTATTTCATAAAGATTACATTTTCATATCTATCTTTCTTTCTTTCTTTCTTTCTTTTCTTTTCTTTTCTTTTTAAACAGACATGCCAGTTGGCCAATTTGGCCTGGCTGGCCAGTCTTTTTTTTTTTTTAAAGTATTTTATTTGTTCATTTTCAAGCAGAGAAATACAGAGAGAGAGACAGAGAGACAGAGAGAGACAGAGAGAGAGACAGAGAGAGTACCAGGGTCACCACCTTGTGGGTCTGGCTTATGTGGGACCTGGGGAATTGAACCCGGGGCCTTAGGCACTGGAGGCAAGTGCCTTAACTGCTGAGCCATCTTTCCAGCCCTGCATTTTCTTATATTTCTGTTTAGGATACTATAAGATGTTATTCAAACATTTCTTTGGTCTTGTAGTCTTCAGAGGTACCAAGTAGGTTTTATACTATCTTAGCCCACTATAAATTAGATGTAGAGAAGATCCTTCGCACTGGCCCCTTGTAGTCTGACAACTTCTGCCTCTCTGAACTTAAAGACTGAAGGCTCTTTCTGTGCATGACCTATGTTCAATTCCTAGGCCTCCAGATCTTCTCTCCCTGTGGAAGTACCTGAATCTCATCTGTGTGCCTGATGCTCTTGTTGATGTCTAAGACGCGGTAGCAAACAAACCCAGTTCATATAAAATAAGTGAACCTGTGATGGCACCATGCAGATGATAAAATGAAGTTTCTGGAAGGGGAGATAGAAGTCCAAGGAGAAGGTGATTTTGTATGGGGTTCCAGAGAAAGATCCAAAGAGGGATAAGGGTATAGTTAAGCAGTCTGCCTATCCTTACCTTAACGAAGACCATTCCCAGAAGAGGAATCAAAGAAAACCCTCTGAGGGGGCCGAGCCATAGGCTTTGACTCAGGGCGATGTGAGATGCCATTCTAGAGCTCGTGGTAGAGAACTTTCTAGTGTTTTAAGAAAGAAGAGGCAGTGATCAAGTGGACCAGATGCTGCTGACGGGGTGAGCAGGAGGAGGATGGAGAACTTACTAAGGGGTGTCTCAACGTGAACTATTTCCACGAGTAGTGAGGGTGAAAGGTGCTTGGGATGTATTTCAGCAGGAATGGGAGGAATTGGGTGGGAGGCAGCTGGAGGATACACATTAGTGAAGATTTACTCTAAAAGGGAAGAGAAATGGGGTGGTGGCTGAAGAATGTGAATTAGGAAAGGTTTTTCTTTTCTTTTCTTTTCTTTTTTTTTGGTTTTTCGGTTTTTTCAAGGTAGGGTCTTGCTCTAGTCCTGGTTGACCTGGAATTCACTATGTAGTCTCAGGATGGCCTTGAACTCACGGCGATCCTCCTACCTCTGCCTCCCGAGTGCTGGGATTAAAGGCAGGTGAGCGCCACCACGCCTGGCAGGAAAGGTTTTTCTTTACAGCAGGAGATATTATTACAACATATTTGTATGGTGGGGGTGAGCCAGTAGAGAATAATAACTTGGTGATGTAGGGATAAAGCAGAGAGAGGACCCTTGCTGGAGTGATGGGAGGCTCTAAAACATACGAAGCAGACTGGTTGTGGAGAGGAGAATGGGCCATTCATCCGTGTCTCTGTGGACATGGAGGTATGTGGGTGAAAGGAACATGGGCTCCTTTGGCTTTGCATTGACAGTGGGCACCCTTGAAAGATGAGGGTGTCGTCTGCCATTCTCTGTGCTAAACAGATAAATGCACTGCTTTGAGGCCAGCTCTCTGCCTCCCTCGTCTAGACACACACAGACACAAGCTCTCCCTAGCCCCTTCTTGACCTCACCCCTTTGTCTTGCTAAAGTAAACATTACCTCTATGTGCATCCTGAAGTCTACAAAAACTTTGGCTCGCTAATAAAGGTCCCATGCTGATTAGTGACTGTGCAGTGAATTTAAGTTTGTCTGTTTCTGAGTCCTTTCACACTGTTATCAGATTGGACCAGCAAGGAAAGGATATTTTACTTCCCAAGACTCAAGCTTTACTGTCTTTCTCTGGCTCTTGTCTGCATCAGAATCCCTCCCACCACAGGGATGCTCAGGAGACTTCACAGTGGGCTCAGAAGCACAGGGTGCCTTTCCCAGATGGAGGGCTCCAGGTGTGCGTGATGTTCAGATGGCATCCTTTCTTCACTTCGCAATTAATGCCCTTAGACCTTCCTCTCACTATAGCCTCGGAGGAACTGCACTCCATCTAGATGTCGTTCCTCCACCCCTAAAGTATCACTCCCCTTTCCTCTTGCGCCTTTAGATTTGGGGAGAAATGGTGTCTATGTGCTTCTTCCATTGTTCCATTTAACTCTCTTCATAGGCACTCTGCTTTCTTTAGTTGCCTATGTTGATCTAAGATTTACTTCTAGAGCTTTCTATGTCAACATGGGAAAACACACACACATATTTTTTATTTTATTTTTTGGAAGAAATTCTAAGAAAAGATGTGGGTTTAGCCTGAAAACCGTTAACTCTCGTTGGTATTTTCAGGGCTGTCACTGCAGGGCTCACACAGGTTCACTGCTTCTGGTTGTAACTTTGTGATGCATTATTTTCAAAATCTGTTACAGCTCATGGGGCAGGCTGTATTTTGCAAGTGGCAGGTGTTTTCAGTTGTCCATACACAGTGTGTAGACTGTGTCCTTTGACGGTTCAAACTCCTAGTTATAATGGGAGGCCTTATTAAGAAGGTTCCGTGACACAGACAGAGGACAATCAAGGGTGAAAGCAGTAATTGTAATCAAGGAGTTTATTTAAAACAACAAACATGTCAGGTTCAAATATTTAGAGGAAGTAGAGTTTTAGCATGAGTATGTATAAATGAAGGATTCTCGGAGGTGTTCTGATCCTTAACGGCAGACATGTACCCACCAGCCGACCTCTCAGAATGGAAGACACTTCCTTCTTCTCACAGGAAGTTCTGCCGATATCTCTTGTCCCCAAGGCCTCCTTCCCTGTGGAAGTGCCCAGGCCTGGGAATGAGGACAATCAGACATGTTGAAGAGTGAGATGATTTCATTAACATTTCCATATATGCTGATTGGGTACAGGGTGGGGTGGGGTGGCAGGTTAGGTGAAAGCTAGAATTAGTCATGTGAATTATGGGCTTGTTTGGGTCCTGGGCCACTCCTGCCCCAACCAGAGCCAGGACATCCTTCAGGCAGTTTCAACACCAAACTGTTTCTGTCCTGCGCAGATAAAAGCCTGTGCCAAGGTACAAACCACAGACCCCCTTGCTTGGTTTTTCATGCAAAAACTATTTTAGGATAAATTTAAATGTCAAACCTTCAAGCACTTTGGAGAGAGGAGGCTTCTACTCATTTGGTTCGCAGCAGAGCTAAAAAATTCTGAGAAAGGTACTGGCATTTTAGGGTCTCTATTCTTCCACTGAATTTTAAATTTCAGAGAGAAACAAACTTGCTATGGAGAAGGAACAGGATGAAAGGAGAAACACCCAGGACAGCCTGGATGTCAAGAGCCATGCTTTCACGTCCAGAAGACGCTACTTTATGCACTGGGTCAATAAACAAGAGTCCCCACACCATTTATATGACTCAATATGGACCTAGGCAGGTGTAGACATAAAACACCATTCCAGACACACTTATTAATATACACACAGAACACACTGCAGGAAAAACTTGGTGCTTTTCCCCTAAATGTTTTATTATGTATACATTTCAGGTCAAGTACACCTTTAGTGTTCATAGTCTGGGCAATAGAAAACATGGTTTTAATCAGTTCTAGACGGCAGGAAACTTCCTGCAGGACTTCTAGAAGTTTCATTCTTCATTTAACAGATGTTTATTGATAAAAGAAAACAGGAAGCGATGTAACTTGTCTAGCTTCAAAGAGCTTGAAATGCAATAGGGTTCTTTAGGGGAGTTTGGACACCAGGGAATTTAGAACTTTCATATAACTGTGTGAATAAAGAAGAAAGCTGCAAAGGAGGCCAAAGTTGTGATTCCAAAGTTACAAACAAAAAACAATGACCAGACAATATAGAAAAGTTTTGAGAGAGAAATAATTGGACCAATAGCAATACTGTGCATTAATTAATCCAGTGTTTTCTAAATTATGGAATGTATTCTGATGACTTCCTTTAAGAATCTGATGAAAATTATGGGCCCCTAAATATTTAGGTATTCTTAAACTTTTACACAAAAAGTTAAGAATCTGATGGCTATGCCTTAGGCTTTATTTGTATGTTAAAACTTGTACAGTGACAATTGCCATGATTAATGGGTAACAACTATTTACCTTCCTGTATCTGCTAGAAAATAAGCATTTCTTGGACAGGACCATGTTCTGTTTTTTTGTTTTTTATTATTATTTGAGAGATAGAGAGAAAGTGGCAGACAGAGAGAAAGTGGATATGGGCACACCAGAGCCTCCTGACACTGCAAACAAATTCCAGATGCATATGCCACTTTGTGCATCTGGCTTTATGTGAGTACTGGGGACTCAAACCTGAACTGTTTGGCTTTAAAGCCAGTGCATTTAACTGCTGAAGCCACGTCTCAGCCCTCTGCTTTCTCTTTGATTCTAATCCCTTCCTGGCTAGCATCAGGCTTGTGGCATAGGACATAGTAACCCTTGTACCCACCCTTAGTGTTTGTTAGGTTAATATACCTTTGTCTAAATGTCAGTCATTTGAGTAACAGCTTCACTTTAAAGAATATTTATTTTATTTATTTGCAAGCAGAGAAATACAGACAGAGAGAGAAAGAAAGAGAGAGAGAGGGAGAGAGAGAGAGGAGAGAGGAGAGAGAGAGAGAGAGAGAGAGAGAGAGAGAGAGAGAGAGAGAGAGAGAGACAGAAGAGAGCGAGTACAGGTGTGCCAGGGCCTCCTGCCACTGCAAATGAACTCCAGATGCATGCACCACTTTGTGCATCTGGCTTACATGGGTCCTTAGGCACTGGAGGTAAGTACCTTAACCACTGAACCATCTCTCCAGCACCAGTGTTTCTATTTATTAAAATAGAGATAGAGAGAAGAGAGACATGCTGAGAGAATGGGCTCCACATACATGTACCACTTTGTGCATCTGGCTTTATGTGGGTACTGGGGAATCAAACTCAGGTCATTAGGCTTTACACGCAAGTGCTTTAACCACTGAGCCATCTCTCCAACCCCTAACCTCAGAGATGTTTACCGCCAGCTTTACTGTGCATGATAATGACTTTTGGTGACAGACAGAATTAACACCAAGTTTCAGGGTGAGCTTGTTATTTTTATTCCATTTTCTTTCAGTTTAACCTGCACAAGAACAGTGCCAGTTACTCTGGGGTATCTTTAGTATGTTTCTTGTATTTAAGAAGCTTCCTTTGTAGCTACTATGGGGACTTCTGTGGACATCGGGATCTGGCTAGAGCTCCATAACATTGCTTTGTTTCTTCTGGCACAACATTTAGTTTCATGGCAAGCGATACTAATTTTCTATTTATGAAAGGGACACAGATTTCTTTTTTTATTTAAAATATTTTATTTATTTATTTATTTATTTCAGAGAGAGAGAGAGAGAAAGAGAGAGAGAGGGGCAGACAGAGAGAGAAGATGGGCACATCAGGGCCTCCAGCCACTGCAAATGAACTCCAGACACATGTACCACCTTGTGTATCTGGCTTTACATGGGTCTTGGGGAATCGAACTTGGGTCCTTCTGCTTTGCAGGCAAAGCCTTAACCGCTAAGCCATCTCTCCAGCCCCAGATTTCTTTTTAACATCTACTTAGATTTAGAAGAGTTGGCTTATAGAAAAGCAGTATATAACTTATCTATTGCCATGTCACAATCCACTTAACACATAGTGGTTTAAAAACAGTGATTAAGGAAGACTCTGGTTGCTTCACATGTTGTCTGCTGGAGTCATTCCTGTGGCTGGAGACCTTGCTGAAGCTGAAGATCTAAAGAGTTTTACCTGTTACTATGGTTCACCTGTGGTCGTCTCCTCCAAATTCACACACTGAAACCCGATGTGATAGTATTAAGAGGTGGCTTCTTTAGGACGTGGGTCTCTGCCTCTCTCAATGACTCTTATAAGGCTTGGGGGAAGCCTGTGTGACCCTTCTGCTGTGTGAGGATGCACCAAGAATGTGACAGAGCGAGTCCAGCCCTCACCAGACACCAAGTCTGACCACACTTTGATCTTGAACTTCCCAGTCTACAGAATGATGAGACCTATAAAATAAGATACTTGTGCGTGTGACAGCCTGCAGAGGCAGGCAGAAAAGTGTCAGTGGCAGAACCAGGCCGATTTCTCTGCACGGGGTCTCCCGTGACTTGGGAATCTAACCTGGGAATTTTTGCATCATAACTGGATCCCAAGAGAGTAAAAAAGGAAGCTACAGAGTCTAGTAATTTACCTGGAATTCACAAAACATCACTTCTGTCACATTGTATTGCTCCAAGCAAGTTAGAGGGCACACCTGATCTGTGTGAGAAATGAATTTCATATCTTTTGGAGAGGTTAATGGTACACGTGCTGAGAGATGGGGGAAATCTTTGGTAAAGGTTTTATAAACAAGGCTGGATATGGTAATTCACTGGGGAGGTCGACTCAGGACCATGTGGGCTACATAGCAAGTTTGAGGCTAGCCTGAGCCCCATGAGAGCCTCTCAAAAAGATTTTTAAAATTTTATTTATTTATTTGCAAGGAGAGAGAGAGAAAGAGAGAGAGAGGGGGGGAGGAATGGGCATATTGGCTTCCAGCCACTGCAAAGGAACTCCAGATGTATGTGTCACTTTGTGCATCTGGCTATACGTGGGTACTTGGGGAATCGATCCCGGGCCATTAGGCTTTACAGGCAAGTGCTTTAACTGCTAAACCATCTCTCCAGCCCCTCACCAATGGTAATAACAGGACAGTTAGTAACAGATGTGGCAAACCACATGCCATGTCACTCAAATGACTGATGTTTATATCAACAAGATTCTGCTTTAACCTAACACTTTAATATCACATGGGACAGTCAGTAGTTGACCCTTTTTAGTCACAGAGCTATACAACGCACGATACAAATCTGTGTTTACATCCGGATGAGGGAAACAGGCATGTAAACAAATAGTCATAGTACAATAAATACGTCATAGCAGATTTTAAATCTACAGTGTTGACATTTTATGTAAGTTTGAATGCATATTGATTGTGTTTGGATTACGTACTTTTTGCAGCTCTCAAAACAAGGTGGAAGACTGAAAAGCACTGGAGGAACCCAAAGCAGAGAGATCAAAGCTGTCAGCAGGGTGTGAGGAAGAGGTTTAGAGGTGGGAATATTTACAGATGGGAAGGGTGGACGATGGAGGAGGAAGCACCGGCTCCTCCAGTTAGAAGCCAGTTAAATGTGGGGAGGTGAGATCCCATGGGAGGAGGAAGAGGAAAATCCACAAGGGAGGGTAGGAATGTGGGGAATTAGAGAAGCAGTTTGGGGAGGGTGGGCATTCATTCAAGGTTGACTAAATTTTATAGCCGAGGAAGAACAAAAACAAAGCACAGGAAAAAGACTGGGTTTCCTGGAAGCATGGTTTCAGAATTCAGTTCTGTCCAAGTTGCTGTTAAGGGCCACGTATGTGACAAAACACTAGAAATGCAGTTCTGCAATTTGCCTGCCTGTGCTAGGCAGTGTTCTAGGAATTGTAATTACAGCAGTCCTTAGGAGAGCTACTGTTCCATTGTGGGTGTCAGGGTGGGAGGGGAAGGTGCCAGGGAAGAGGGCAAGTAATACTTTAAAAAGCTTAGTACAGACTTTACCTGATTTTTAACAAAATAATAAATCCCATTGGTGGGCTAGAGACAGTTGGGGTGCTGCTTTGTCTCAATCAGTATAGAAATTAAAGGCAGCTTTCTGAAGTCCAACATGAAGCTGGGAAGAGATCTGAGCCTCTTCTCAGTTAATAAGGCAGGAAGAGTAAACTAGAAAGAGAACAGCCATCAAAATCCAATGGCCTTTCCCATTGTAAGTAACTTTTCTCTCCCCATCTTCATCCATGGACATCCTCATCCTCCTCTCTAATGGCAGAGCAATATACATCAGACAATGCTAGGGCATCAGGATGGCATTCAGAAGGAGAAACTACATGGGGAAAAAGAATGGATGGAAGAGAGTGGTAGGGGCCGGCCACCCACTGACCATTGATGGATGTGCCAAATCTGAGCAGGAATGAGTGACATGTCTGGTGACACCCTCTTCAGTTCCTCATGATGCTTGGAATGTTCTGTAGGATGGATGTAACACTTGAACTTGAGTGAATAACTGATTGTTTTTTCTTCAAGATTACTATCTGATACTGCACAACACAGAGAGACCCTGCTGGATCCTGAAAGGAAGAGAGCTCCAACATGGTTAGCCTATGTCATGCTGGAAGGCGCTACACGAGCTGGCAGGGGAAACTGACCAATGATATTTGGAGAAAACAGGGGACACTGCTATCCCACAGTGACTGCTGTATGGCAGAGACCAGCAAGGCAAGAAGCTCATCCACACAATTAACCTAGGCAGATAATCAATGGCTTTCTGACTGGCTAAGAGATCTGCTCAGTGGCAAGGAACCCTTAACTGGAACTGAGATCCCAGGCAAATTATTATGGAGAAGAAGAACCTGGACTCCAAGGGGAAGCCCCCACTAAACAGGGGCCTACAGAGAGACTATACCCATTAAAATCTCACCAAATTAACAATGTTTGTCCCATTTAATCTATACTGATCTTATTCTCCATTGGAGATTCTGTTTCTATTTTTCAGAAGACAGCGAGAACTGTGGACCACATAAATCCACCAATAAGACCTGAGATGATGGCTGA
>PVHP010024816.1:0-26075 GCA_004024765.1 Zapus hudsonius
TCCCCCCTCTCTCTTTCTCTCTTCGTGCAAATAAATAAAATATTTTAAAAGGGTATCTTTATACTTGAAAAGATTTGAAAACCATGGTCTCAAAATATATGCTTATAGACTGTCATAAAATAGGATCAAGAGTAGCCATAGAAAGGTCACTGACAGAAGAGACAGTGAGAGATTCTAGATAATATAGAAAAGATGAGAGAACAGAGAAGTGAGGAAAGAAAAGGAAAAAAGAAATGTGCAAAGATGTAGGAAAGGAATTATGGACTCACACAAACCTACTAAACTTAGCTGCTTCTCTTCCTGGTTCTGAGACCTTAGAACACATTACCTAATTTCTCTGAGTTGTGAGTTCCTCATCTACACATATGATAATAACTATTGGCTTACTTCATAACCCTCAGGTAGCAGCGGAATTAAAGTTAACCAATAGGACAGAAGATATCAGGGAGATAGGTAGGTTATGGAGGGTAGGAAGTTCTACCATCTGCCATCTGCAAGCTAGTTGTATAGTTTAGCTGAGTCTAACTATGGGACTGAGAACCAGGAAGACAATGATGTAAAGCTCAGTCCAAGGACAGGAGGAGCTATGGTGACATGTTCCAAATCAGCGAGAGGCAGGAAATGAGGGCTGGATTTCTCCTTCCCTATCTGGTTCTATTCAGGTCCTCAAAGGATTGATGACGGGCTTTGGGGCAGGCAATCTACTAAAACTTCACATTGAAATTAACAATCAATGTGAAGTTTCAGTTGCTCAGGCCTGTAATCTCAGCTACTTGGGAGGCTGAGGGAGGAGGATCACAAGCTCAAGGCCAGTTTGGTCAACATAACAAGATTAAAGTAAAATTATAAAGAAATAAAAGCTGGGAATGTGGCTTGGTGGTTGAGCATTTGCCTAACATGCACAAGGTCCTGGGTTTAATTTCTAGTATAGAAAACTGCATCTGAAAACACCATCACAGGCAACACCAGGAACAATATTTGATCTGGGCATCCTGTGGCCTACTTAGAGGGATACATAAAATTAACCATCACAGCAGTTAGGCAAACCTATGCACACAAAATGCTAGGTACTGTAGCTAACACATAAAATGTGCTCAAATAGCAATTACCACCACCATCATCTCTTACTGCCTCACAATGTATCCACCCATGAAATCTTTCATTCTTACCAGTCAGCAAATATCTGTTTTCTGATCATCTCATATTAAGAAACTATATTAGTTAGGACCATTGATTGCAATAGAAAATGGCCTTTTGTTATCCTCTCCTCCCTACTGGAAAGGGAGGAAAGGGGACCTTGTGGAGCTGTGCAGAGGCAACTCCATGTAACTCAGAAGACTTGATTATCTGAGCCTCAGGAAAGCATGTGCAGGGCAGCAGGGGTACGTCAGGACTGTCAGGATCCAGAGACCAACCATGGCCAGGATGGCTCTCTGTGTTTCTTCTCTTGTCCCTGCATCCATCCCTTGCCTGTCAGCTTAATTATTTCAGAGCGTCTTTCTCTCTGAGTCTGGCACCAAAACTGCCAGCAATTCTGGGCATAGATCTTCCCAGCCAGAACACCAGAGAGAAAGTTCCAATTATAAGGAAAGGATTCTGGGTGGCCACATGCCCATCCCTGTCATTTAAGGGAACTGCATGGCTAAAGAAAAAAGGATTCTGAAATGGAAGGGGTTTTGTCCCTAGCTCCAAGAAGGAGGAGTGTTGAGCAGATAATCACGATACAGTCACCTATTCACTCATTGAGCACCTGCTGTTTGCCCAGTCCTGTATTCAGTACCAGAGACAGGTGGCTGGGCTGTACATGAGCAGGCTCTCCTGGAGTTACCTTTGCTATAGCTAACAGCAATAAACAAAGAAACAGATTTGAGTTGCTGTAGGGAAGCAAGGTGTACAGGTGTGTGCATGTCTCTCTGTCTCTCTCTGTCTCTCTCTCTCTCACTCTCACACACACACACCATAGGAAAATCCCCAACAGCTCATGTCAGCATGCTTACATCACCACTTGTGGGGGCCTCACCAGCCCAGTCCCCTTGCCCTTCCTCAGTTGCCTTGGAATCCCCTGGTTAAATCATCCACATCAGCACCCATTTATCTTCCCTTCTAACCCTCCATTTTAGTCCTTTAGAAACCTATCGAAAGCCAGTGATGCAAAAAAGATACCAGCTAGATTTCCACAAAGATCTGCATGTTCAGAATTACACACTAAAGACAGAAAGACCTGGAGTGATATTCCACATGAATTCAAACAGGGAGGAAAAACAATGGAAAAGAAAGACCAGCAAAACTGCTGTCTCAGCCCTTGTCATCAGGAGAACCCTGGCCTAGAAAGGAGACAAATAGGGCCTACCTACCACTGGGGCCGAGGTGCCAGCAGCCTCCATCTTTACTCTAACAGATGGGGTGTTTATGAAGTTATTAACATCTGTATATGGTCGTTGTATTTGTGTGGCCATCTATTACAAGTTCTTTCTAATGTGAATATTTTTGAAATTATGTGAATAATTTTGCCAACCCTGTTTGGACATTTCTTCATTTTTTCAGCATAGTGATAGTCCCTGACTTTACAAATGGCTCAACTTATAATTTCTTGACCTTATAATTTATCAAAACTTAACCCTGTTTTGTCAAGGAGCATCTGTTTGACAGTCTCAAAACCTGGAAGTGACACAGTCATTGTCTTTAAGAGGAAAGGCTCCAGCATGAACATTCAATGGGCACCTGCTGTGCCCCAGACTCCACGCTCATGGAGGGTTTATAAAGGAGGAAGGGGAGACCAGGTGGCATGTCTCTTGCTGAAAGCCCTGAAGCTTATAAGGGCCGAGCTGGGACTATGATATGGTTGGCTCCTCTCTGACTCTGGTTCCAAAATGCCTACTCCTAAACTGAGCCAGCCTAGAATAAAGTTTTCATTTTGTAGCAATATTCACTAAATAAATATAATGTAACATTATTAAAAAGCTAAAAATATTCCTCTAGAATTCTATTTTTTTTTCAAGTCTAAGATTTTGTCCACCTTGATTTGGAAAAAGGTGTTAAAAGGTGGGTTTTTGTTTTATTTTGTTTTGGCTTTTCGAGGTAGGGTCTCATTCTAGCCCAGGCTGACTTGGAATTCACTATGTAGTCTCAGGCTGGCCTAGAACTCACTGCAATCCTCCTACCTCTGCCTCCCAAGTGCTAGGATTAAAGGTGTGTGCCACCACACCCGGCTCAAAAAGTATTTTTAAGCCAGGCATGGCCATGCATGTCTGAAACCCCAGTGCTGGCCCAGCAGGGGCAGACAGGAGGATGACTGGAGCTCACTGGTCTAACCAAAAATGATATGAGCCCCAACCTGAGGCGTCCTTCTCTTTGGCTCTTCATTGCTGAGTCATCTCCTCACTACCCCCCCCCACATTGGGCACATTTCGTAGAGTCTTGTCTTGTATGACTTCACTGGGGAATTTTTCCTTAGAAGCCATGTCTGTAATACATCTTCTATGATTTCTTGCTTCTGTTTCTTTAAAAACAGAACAGAAATGTGAATATATCCATGAAGCAATCTAGAGAGCCTTCGTAGAGTTAATTTTTTCTGAAATTATTTCTTAGAGTATATCACCCACAAGTCTACAAAGCAAAAAAATTAATTTAATGGTTATATTATAGATGGTAGGATGTTGGATTTTTTTAAAGTGTCCTTAGCTGGCAAGATAAAACATTGGCAATCCTGTGTGAGTGCTCAGAAGTTGGGTTTTGACATTTACTGTGCTGTGAAATCTCGAAGTCTGGAAATTGCTGTTCTCTATAATGTTGGCATCTCACAAAGAGTTGCCCTTCACTGAGGGGCTGCCATGGCAGGCTGGTTAGATGGTTTCTGTATGTTACCCCTGATAGGTCACACCAAATTTGGAAACAGAGGTTTCCCTTTGAACCAGTGAGCTCCCCATGACTGACACCTACCAGTCATGTTCCTCATCACCAGTTGTTGGTATTGCTTAAGGAGGGCACGGAGAACAAAGGGTTAAGAGGGTGTTGAAGAATAGGTCAGAAACCCTGGTGGCTAACCCAGTAGGCATTTCCCTATCTCCACCCTCAACTCTGAGACTCCCAACCCCAAAAAAAGCATGCCACATAGACCCAGGTTCGCACCCCAACTGTGCCTAGAAGGTGGCAGTTCCTCTACCCCCACCATCTGATACATGCCCAAGCTCATGTCCACATGCAAAGCAGGTATTCACAGGTTGCTGATTTCTGCCAATCTCTGTTGTCCATTTCTTTCCCTCCCTCCTCCTCAATTTCTATTTAACCCATGAGGCTGCTATAATAAAATGGGATTATTTGTCATGGGATTACTTGTCATGCTTCCCCCCCCCCCCATGCCTGTTATTCTCTCTGGAGAGATGAGCTGAACACAACAGAGCTCGGGCTCTCAGGCCCACGGACATGCCTCCATGGGTGCCCGGTTTTGGGTCCCCCACCGCCTCCACTGCTGCAGCTATCTGAGCTGCCACAGCCATCGGAGCCTCAGCAGCTCGGAGCATTCCAGCTCCCTCCATCCCCGTGGTCCCCTCCCTGTGCCATGGAGTGTGCCTGTGCCCTGGTGCTAGCCGGCCAGCTGCACACCTGGCCAGGCCCAGCAGCCGCCCAAAGAGCTGTGACACTGAGCAATCCCCGGAGCGGTCTGTGCCCAGGTGCTAGCCGGTGGACACCCCTCCACCAGCCTCGCACCTCTTCCCGGTCCAGCCCAGCCCTGCTGGGGAAGCAGCTCGACTGCCAGCAGACCCATTCCTGTTCCTTTTTTCTTTTCTTTTTTTTATTAAAACAACACCAGTTAGGCAGAGTCCATTTCTGTCAATTACATTAAAAAAAAAACAACCAATGAGCATCCCTCCTCCCAGTCTCCAGCCTCACCCTCCCTGAACACTGCCTGCCTCCCAGAGCCCATCCTCCCATGGTTCCCAGGCTCTACAAAGAGCCCATGAGGGGTTGAAGCTAGGTTCTGTGACCTGCTTTTGGTGCTCTAGCTTGGAGAAACTTCCCAGAGAATCCGGTAGGAAAGCTATGAGCTACATGTTTCTGTCCCTTACTACTTGGGGATACTGAGGTCAAATGGGTTCCCCAATTTGACAATTGACAAACACACACAATACCCAGATATCTCCTTTGAGTGATAGATGGGCCAATTCATCCTTTGGGTCAGCCTCACGTGTGAATAATGATCTTGGCACATGCACCTGACCTCTTTGTGTGCAAGGTTTAGGGAGGGGCTTTCCTCTGGGCAGACCCCTGGCTGGGTTTCTCAGGAGCACACACATTTGGTGTTCATAGGCACCTCTGGCTAACCAAAGGATATTGTCACTCATACCCCAGCTCATCCTCCATGACAGCCGCACAGTGTGGCTGCCAAATGTGGCTGTGGCAGGTGTAGATGCAAATAGGAAGAGCACCTGTGCTCTTCATTAGGAAGAGGAGAGGAACCAACTGCACTGGTTCCCTGGACTTATGGGTGTTCTGAGGCAAAGGGACAGGGTCTGGCTCTGCCTGGAGAAAGAGCAAACCACAGAACAATGTGTTTTTAGGAACTGTAAGATAAAGGGGAATGACTCCATCAGCTCATGCAACTGGAGATAGCTAATGAGGCCAGTGTAATTCACAACATGAGAAAAATGTTGACAAGAGAGCAGACTATAACATAGCACTATACAGTGGCAGTGAGAATAACAAAGGACCTACAGTGGCTCAGACTTTTCATTTTTTTGTTACCTAGCATTTACTCCTTCCTCTTAAAAACACCCTTCTTTCCACCCTTCACCCCTTATGTGGGCAGTTATGGAGAATTGGCAATCAAGGAACACTGTCCTGCTCAACAGCAGCCCAAATGATCTCTGGAGGTTCTGCCATCAGATGCTGAGGGGCAGAGCCAAGAGATGGGCACAGGTCCTAAGCACATCCAATTGGAAGCTCCCCCGAATCTCAGTTTTGGACAGAACAATGCCTGGATGAAGAATAGTTTGGAATTTGGTCATTTGAGCTGCAGCTCTTGAGCTATGCTGTCAGAGAGTTCAGGCTCCTTCTGCGGTTGTCTGTTCCCAGCCTGGCCTTTGACCACCCTTTTGAAATCCTCCATAGCCTGTTAGGCAATATTTTTTCACCTAAATTAAGAGCTTGTTGCTGTTGCTTACAATCAAATAACCCACTGAGCATCACCCACCCAAATCCACGCAGTCCTCTTCACAGGGGGCTCCTGAGAGGTCATGTCCTTGGTTCCATGGTCCTTCCATCCCCCAGCAGTGCAGGACCTCCTCGTTTGAGATGACCTTGGAAGACTGTATCCACGACACACAGGAACACGGGACTTTATAACTGTGCTTCAATTTGGACCCAGAACAACATTACCAGCTCAATCAGCTGGTTATTCACTGGGCTTGGCTACAAATGCCAAAAAGCCTCTTGACTGTTTCCAAAAATAAAATCCAGCCTCACAGGATGAGGATCTGCCACTATTGTGCTTATTCCCAATAATGTGACATCGACTTGAAGAAAATTCTCCAGGGAGCCCCCAAAGTGTCTGAAACAATGATCACAGCCTTGGGATAAATATCTGGCATCTGATGACTGCTTGGAAGTGGGAAGGATACCCATTTGGATAGATGTATGTTTGGGTCTATTTATTGAAAGCCCATCTTGTTATCTAAAAGGCACGCTGTGATGGAGACAGGGTTCCCAAGCCTACGAATTACACTTTGTTTTAATGACCCCTTGTAAAATCATCCATGTGCAGCCTGAGACCCCTCCCCACATTCCCATCCCCACACCTGTGGTCAAAATTATTCCTCTTCACAAGGGAAGCAGATGAGGTTTCACAGGCAGTGACTACTCTCTGTTGTTCTTAAGTAGGATGTATGTCCCCTGCCCAAGGATGGGCTGCAAATCTCAATTAAGAGAACACGAAACATCCTTTAGCAAACCTTGCTTTAAGGCCCCTCGTATAGACAGCACATTTCCTTGCTTTTCAAGCTTCTCTTAGATTAGGGAAAGACTTGACATTAGGTTTCCCAGAATAAGAATGTGAGTGTGTCTTGTGCATATGTATATTTGAATGACACAAATTGAAACATTCTAGGGGAGTGGAACTCCCTCTTTCCCTCCCTCATCTTCACATGGTCTCCTGGCTGCTCCCACACACAGGCAAATAGATTCATCTTCTACTACCCAATCCCATGCCAGTGCTGAGTGCCAGGTCCTGGACCATGCTGAGAATTGAAGCCTTCCACCTCCAGACAGTGGGCAGAAGAAACGTGGTCACTCTTGATGTGTCTTTTGATAGGGAAACAAAGGAAGAGTGAAGCTGTCAGAATCGACTTCTGTCTGAGTGTCTTGCAATTTCCATCTGTTTATGATCAAAAGATCACAGCCCAATGAGAGGAAGAAGAATCTCTCTACTTTTGGCAGGCTCCAAGACAGTCTTGGATTATTTATTTGTTCTGTAACTCATTTCTGTCAAACATTCTTTTTCTATCTCTTGTCATAAAAAATTGAAATGCTAGTTTCTCAGTAGATGCCTTGGCTTTAACTATCTGTCTGACCTTGCACAAGTTCTTTAACCTCTTTAGACCAGTGCTCTTGACTCTCAGCCCAGTACCTGACCTGACAAAAGTGCGTTAGAAGTGTGAATGAATGCGGCAATTTCTGGGGTCTTTCCAGTGGTAACTCTCTGTGGCTTCCCCGAAGACTGAAGAGAGCTCAACTGAGGTGGACTCTGTCCCCAGAGTGGACATCAACTTTGCCCTCCTTAACACAATTCATATTTGTTTGATGCTTAGTCACAAAAATATGTTTTTGCAGACTGGAGAGATGGCTCAGAGGTTAAGGTGCTTGCCTGAAAAGCCTAATCGAACCTGGGTCCGATTCCCCAGGAACCATATAAAGCCAGATAGATGCACAGTTCTACATGCATCTGGAGTTCATTTTCTCTTTCTCTCTGTCTCTCTGTCTCTCTCTCTCTCTGCTTGCAAATGAATAAAGAAAATATTTTTTAAATGTTGTTTTGCCATTTTTATGAGCATGCTCAGGCACCACATCTTTGCTCGATGCTCTTGAACTTCCCTTTTTTCCTCAGTTATTCTGTGCACTTGGAAAGCATTCTATGGGCAACAACTTCACCGCTTCCTTCAACTTGTGGTTGCCTAGATCATACCTCATAACAACAAATAAACTTCATAGCACTCTTTGAATTCTTGATTCTCATTTGTCTGGTGCCAAGGTTCACCCTATTGAGGTGCTTCTGGGGTTAATACTACTTTTTGTGAAGTTGGCCTACAAAGTGTGTCCCCTGGAGGCACACCTCCTAATCTGAATTGTCAACTGGGGACCGTTAGAGATTGATGACAGAGGATTATGATTGTCTACGTGTTGCACTTGCATCCAATTTTCTGATGTGTTTTGGTAATGATGTTGACAGTTGTGTGAAGATCTGTTACTGAAATTAAAGCCGCAACAGCAGCATTTTTGAGCTTGATGATTAGATTTGATTAGATCAGAGTGGGCTTTACTTCTCCCCCAGAGTCAGCAGAGATTTACTGTCCACCGGCTGATTTCACTTCTTGCTGGAAGATGGTTAGTGACATAAGTTACCATCAGCAAAAGAAATGTCAAGGAGCATTGGAATGAAACCCAACCTTGTTTGACTTTCGTGTTAACCTTGAAGGGTCTGAGAATGTATACATAATCAAAGATTTCTGTCCATAACGCATCCTACAGAAAATAAATGTTGACATTTTGGTGGGCATTCGTATTGATGAGCTTCTTCCAAAAGCAGCTATCATCTGAGGAGTCAGACACTTTCGTGAAATCAGATAAGGTGGAAGAGAATAGGATTATGGTTTCTGAGTTTTTCTTGCCACTAGCAAGAGGTGAAAGTAGCCATCTATGAGCGTGAGTCTAGATGACTTAATGCCACAGTGAGTGCAGGGCTTTCTTATGACATGATATGCCTAATTGCACTTTATACATGAATTTATAAAATACTCTCAACAACTAACTCACAAAATAAGAGATGCAAATGGCCAACAGGCAGGGGAAAATATGTAACTGACTAAGAATTCTTAAAATGTGGCTTAAGATCAGATTCATTTATAAAACAGATGAAAGTATAGGCAGATTGTGCTACTTAGTATTGGTAAAAGCTGGGAAGGTGGATGTTTTTATGAACTACCAATAGGATGTAAAAAATCTGGGAACAAATTTGTAAAAAGAACCTTAAAAGTATGTAGACCTTTTGTGTGACTCTTCGTGTGTGTGTGTGTGTGTGTGTGTCTGTGTGTGTGCGTGCACGCATGCATGTGTGAATGTTTATGTATGTGGAGGTCAGAAGACAACCTCAGGAACACCATTCACCTTTTTTATGAGACAGGGTCTTTCACTGGCCTTAAACTTGCCTATTTAGGTTAGACTGGCTGACCAGCAAGCCCTAAGTATCTGTCTGCCTCAGCCTCCCCAGCTGGGATTCCAAGTGCATGCCTGGCTTTTTTTTTTAATGTGGGTTCTGAGAATCAAACTCAGGTCCTCATGCTTGCAAGGCAAGCACTTTATTGACTGAGCAATCTCCCCAGCCCTGTGCATATCAAAAGATTCTATAATCCTACTGTAACTATGACCTGGGACAATATCAGTAATATATGGCCAAAACTTTATGTGTAGGGCTATTTGTTGCACCTTTTAAAAACAAAACAAAAAAACTAATAACCATTTATAACGTTAATAACAAAGTGGTTCTGTAAATTATGGAATACCAACATGATGAAATACTATGTGGTTGCTAAAAATTCTCTATAAGGAATATTTAAGGATATGAGAGAAAAATTCACGGTACTATAACTGAGGGAAAGTAGCATAACACAAAACTTTATCCACTATGGTCTCAACTTTTTTTGTTTTGTTTTTTTTTTTTTTGAGGTAGGGTTCTCACTCTAGCCCAGGCTGACCTGGAATTCACTGTGTAGTCTCAGGGTGGCCTCTAACTCACAGTGATCCTCCTACCTCTGCCTCCCAAGTGCTGGGATTAAAGGCATGTGCCACCATGTCTTTAATCCCAGCACTTTGTAAAACCTTTAAATGTGCACAAAAAAGGACTGGAAGGAAATATGTTAAAATATTAAAAAGCTATTCAGGTGGTTGGTGTAGAAGTAATTTTTATTTTAATATTTGTGCTTTTCCTTTTTTCTAATTTTTATAAAATTTGCAAAGCATTTATGTCAATTTTTCTTTGCTGTGACAAGTACATTAAACAAAAAAATAACAGTTTAAAAGGAAGAAGAATTGATTTGAGTTGATGGTTTCAGAGGTTTCAGTCCATAGTTAGCTGGTTCTGTTGCTTTGGGCTGGAGGTGAGAGAGTGAGTAATGGAGCAGAGCTGCTCATGCCATGGCAACCAGAAAAGAGAGGAGAAGGGCCAAAATATCCCCTTCAAAAACATACCCTGGGGACCACTGCCTCCAACTAGGCCCACTTTACACAGAAAGACTGGAGCTGTTAGGTGCCGGTAGGCCAGAGCTAAGGATTTTCTTGTTCACTGGCCACAATGTGCTCATGCTTAGGAGTGTAGGAGAACCTCCAATCGTCTATCCAGATGTTTCCTCTATTAATGTATTAAACTGTTCATAAGGCCAGAGCCCTCATGATCCCATTGGCTCTGGAAATGCCCTCTCAGATATACCCAGAAGTATGCTCTATCAGTCTCCTAGATGACATCTCTCAATCCAATTATATTGACAATCAGGATGAGCCATCACGGTACATTTTTTATCATATAGAAAAACTTTTAATGATCGTATTTACAACGTCCAAAGGAGCACCCACAAATTTTATTTCTCAGCATTTCAGATCCTCAGGACGAAAACAAGGAGAGCAATTCTATTTCTTTGCCTAATTTGGGGAATTTGAGGAGGAATCCCATTGGCTGCAGGAGCCTTGTGTTTTCAGCTGCTTTTCTGCACCTTGTCAGGAACCTGAGGGATGCTGCAGGCTCTTTTGTCTGCTATCACAGGGTGGAGTTAGAAACGAGTTCCTCAGTAAGTGTCTCAACTGAGGTTCAGAAATGCTCTTTCCAGAGCTCAGCCACATTCATTCTTACTTAACAGCTCTCTGCCCAAGAACAACAAGAGTGCAGGTGAGTGTGCCGCTGTGCATAATGCTTAAATCTATGGGTCTTAAAAGGTTGAGGGACTTCCAGGCACCTCCCTAGGGTCATTTTTGTCATCTCTGCTTTGAGCCTTAGTCCTGGTATACAGATGCCTCAATCTCCCTCCCTCTAAGTGGGTGTCATGTTTGGAAATTAAAAGCCTTCTACTTCTCAGCTGTGGCATGAAGGTGGATCACATGATCCAAGTCCTTTTCAACTCTGGCCAGTTTTACATCTGCTATCTGGTTAGCTTCTTTGCTTCTACGATATTTGAAGTTGTTTACTCCCTTTATCCCCTCATTATTATTCCCCTTATTTTCTTTTTGGCATGTGTATGTATGTGTAGTGTGTTTGCCTGTGTGTCTTTGTGCTTCTATATGTGTGGGCACATGTGTGTGAGAATGTGGGTCGAGGCCAGAAGTCCAAAATCAGAGGTTTTCCTTAATCACGCTCCACCTTACTTTTTAAATATTCTATTTATTTATTCACAAGGAGGGGGGGAGAGAGAGAGATAGAGACAATGGGCGCACCAGGGCCTCCAGACACTGCAAATGAACTCCAGATGCATGAGCCTTTTTAGTGCATCTGGTTTTACTGGGTAATTGAACCCAGGCTATCAGGCTTTGCAAGCAAGTGCCTTTAACCATGGAGCCACATCTCCAGACTTTATTTTTTGAGACAAGGTCTCCCGTTGAACCCAGAGCCCACCAATTTGACTAAATTAGCTTGGTAACAAGCCCTAGGGATCTGTCTGTCTTCACCTCCCTAGTGCTAGACTTTCAGGCCCACAAACATCATGTCAGCATTTTGTGTAGGTTCTAGAAATCTGAACTCTGGTCCTCGTGTTTGCATAGTAAGCAATCGACCCACTAAGCCTCTCCCAGTCCCACCCCTCATTATTCTTGACACCCAATGGCATGCTTTGCAGAGGAGATACCAGGACTCTGCACAGACCTCTAAAGAGGGATTAAACCCATCCTTTAGTGGGCATGCAGTCCAGTCCTGAGGCTCTGGACACTCAGAAGCAAATGGTCTCTGATTTAAAAGAAAAACAAGACCAACACCCACCCAAACCTAAAATAAAGCCAGTGTATTGCTGAAACCAGCTTGCTAAAGCCTGAAACTCTAGGAGAGTTGGGTGGTGGCAAAGAGTGGTCCCTGGGCCCCTAGGTTGTACACCCACCATTGTACTGAGCTCTTTGCATTAATCTTCTCATCTAATCCACAGCCATCTTCCAGGATTGATACTATTCCTCCATTTTACAGATGGGGAAACAGAGGCTGAAGAAACTTTTGAGGTCGCTTTAAATTGAGAAGCTAGAACATAGGGCTCACACAGACATTTGGATCACTGTGTCCCATGCTTGTTTCAGAGAGGGACCAGATGTTTGCTAAAGCCACAGACCCCAAGGCTGTCGGGAGAGGAACCTGGGCTTTGGGAATTTTAACAAGAGTCCCTGGTGGTTCTTATAACAGGTAGGTGAGAGTGAGAACAGTGCTGGACTAATACTGCTGTGATTCTGTTCGGTTCTCAGCCCTGGCTGCAACTCAGAATCATCTGGGGAGCGTTTAAGCAACATTGGTGGCCAGTTCCACCCTGGGACATTCTGATTTAATTGCACTGGGGTGGGACCGGCTTCAATATCTTCAAGCTCTCCAGGTGATCCTTAAGTGCAGCCGGAGTAGAGAACCACCGCTCTGTTACCTCCACTGATTAAAATGAAATCAGCCCGACTTACTCTACAAAAACACTGGTAAAAGAAGAATCACTCTGTGCCGGCCAGCTGCCTCCCACTTCCAGCCCTGCAGTCTGAGGGGCTGCAGAGAGGCTGAAGAAGAAAAGCCAAACAGCCAGCAGCGTTCCTCCCGCACTCCTGACTGAACAAGAAAGACTGGGGCCCTTAAGGTGCTGAGAGGCAAGAGCTAAGGATTCTCTTGTTCACTGACCACAGTGTTCTCATGCTTGAGAGTGTATGAAGAACACAAGGAGGGCTTTCTAAAGCAGATGGCACATGGCAGACCTCATCCCTGCAGGCTGTGATCCCGTAGACAGGGTGGGGCTGATTCTGCAGGTAGGAGACCGCCTTTCGCTGCTCTCCCTTGCACTGTGCATAGGAGGAGGTAGCTTTCTGGTGCATGTCAGACTTTGGTCACCACAGTTGCAGGAGACACCTCTTAACCCACACAAATGAATAGGACCAGCCTACCTCCCACTTCCTTCCCAATCATGGGTTTTTATACTTCAGACCTCAGTGTATATGTTGCCTACTGGGTGGCAGGCAGTGAGTGTTTCAGGGGAGACTAATCAGTCCAGATTCTCACCTCGAGGAGCTCTCATAGGAAGCTACCAACACAAAAACTGAGGGAAGTGATTTCAGAGTGTTGTAAAGTAACACAAAGAAAGTCAGCCAGGGTGAGCAACAGAGAAGGAAGCTTTAGGTTGGGAGGGACGGGGCAGCTTTCAGAAGGAGGATGTTGGAGCTGAGACTTACATGACAAAAATGAGCTAGGCCTTCGAGGACCTGGGAGAACAGCTCTCCTCACAATACTGTTGCAGCTGGTCCTTAAAAACTAATGATGGCATCAAGGATGACCAAGTCCTTGGTCACAGGACAAGCTAGAGCAGGAATGAGCTTGGCGCATGTGATGAGCTGAAAGCCAGTTAAGGTTGGCGTGTGCACAGCAGCCATGTGCTCCCAAGCTGTGCAAAACTCTTCAGGTCCGTAATCTCACTGCAGTGCGTGATGGAACAGGAAATGCATTCGTCCTCACTGGGCGATGTATGACTAATTACAAGTTTCCTTTATCAAATCAAACTTTCTGATGATGATTTTGCCTTTAGTGATTAGATGGTCCATTAGAAGATGCTGGGTTTTGGATTGAAAAAAAGCCCAAGTAGAGAGGGGCCAAGGGACCGTTGGTGAACGACAGAGCTTGTAGCAGTGTTTCTCAGTCTGCATGCCTGAAAGGTACTCTGGAGTCTGGGGGCGGGCCTGAGAGTCTGAATTTCTGACAAGCTTCCAAGAGATATCACTCCTGCTAGTCCAGGGACCACACTTGGAGTAACAGGTCTTACTTACGTGGCAATGGATACTGGCCCTGACTCTCAGAATTGGGGTGAAGATGTGGATTGTTTATACTCAGGCTTCTTGACAAGGTAGACTATATGTCCTTGGAATTAACCTCTCCCAACCCTAGCTAGTGATACAGTATCAGAGGTTGGAGTCTTTTCAGACTCAGATAAAAAGCCCCTGGAGGAGGCAGCAGGGACCGCCCCACCCCCTCAGACTCAGCACAAAGGCTGGTGTGAAATCCCTCTTTGTCTTGGGCGCAGCCTGGGCCAGCCCATACATACTGATGATGGTGGCATATTGGTTCCCTGCCATTCTGATTTACGCTCAGGAGGTGCTCATCAATTCCAATAGGGAACTTGTTGAGTTATTTTAGGTTTCAGTTTTGATAGCAAAAACCAACTCCATGAAGCCCACATTTCTCCTCTTGGTTATGTTATGTCTCCCGGTTCCTCACTAACTAACTACCCAGATCTTGTTCCTCTCAGGGTTGCAGGGTTTCCTTCCCACCCAAGTCTGGTACTGTCAGGAACCCTGGTGAACTGCCACTAATATTTCCTCAGTTAAGGGGGGGGGTCAGTGTACATTATAGCAGCGGGGATGCTGTTGAACTATAACCAATTATGACTCAGAAACAGAGGACTGACAGCACTTGATTTGGGGCAACCCTCCACAGTGCCGTGCCTCACTGGGGGAGCAAAGCCAGTCCCTAAAATCACCCCACTGCGATGCAGTTATAGCTCCCCTCTGGACAAGCAGTATACCTAGAGCTGTTCCCCTCCCCAACCTCATACATGGGGTTCAGCTCCTGTCATGATAACTTGCCAAAGGACGTAAGAGAATCTGTTGGGAAAGATGCCTGAGCAGAGGCCCCTTATCAGTTACCCTGGGCCCCCTTAGCTGTCAGGGGCCCACCTGGCCCAGCTGTTCATACCATATCCACATAGTCCAGGCAAACCCAATACTAATCTGCCAGTAAACTGCACATGAATACCAAATGCACAGAAATGCCTGCCAAACTCTCCCACTTTTCCTGTGACATCTTGAAGGTCCAGCAAAGACTCAAAGGTGCTCACGCCTTCCTCTGAAATGGTCCCTGAGCCAACATTAACAAAAATGACTGAAGCTGGGTTATGTGTGCCTGCATTGTACTCAACTCAACAAACACGTATTGAGCTGTAGGGAGGAACTTTGCCAATCTCTCAAGGAGAAACAAAGATGTATAAGGTGCAGTCCTGAATGCAAGAGGGCTGAAATCTGTTATTGTTGAGCCCGCAGACATAACCACAGAAATCCGGTGCACAGAATAGAACGTGATAAACTCTCCATTAGTGGCACAATGGAAGCTGGGTACCAAAGATTAGTTCTAACTGGAGAAGTCTGGAGTGATCTGGAAGGGTGGCAATGGATCTGGTTTGCCCACTGAACAGATAGAATTTCAACCAGGTGATGAGATGAGCATGCTTGGTGAAACTAACAATGGTCACTGAGAATGAAGCTGTTTCCTGTGTATTAGACACTGTCCTAAATGTTTTACAAGAGTTAGTCCATTGCAGTAACCCCTGAGAGAGGTGCTTAGGCTAGCCTCCCAATAGTACCAGTGAGCCTGATGAGGTCCAGCAAGGCCAGATAAACTGCCCAGGCCAAACACAAGTGTGTTTGAGGAGCTAGGACTTGACCCCAGGCAGGCTGGAACCCATACCCCTGCCTTTTACTCAGAAACTCTTTCACCTCCCTGTACAAGACATTTGCTTCTTTTTTACTCCCCCTCATGTTTAAGTCACTAATCAACTCTGTTGAGCTTTGTTAAAAGCAGAGTAAGCAATGAGGACCTACTGAAGATGTTTGTTTATTCCTCGAGGCGGGCTTTTGAGCCACCTAATCAGCAGAGCCCTAGATGAGAGCAAGTTGCTGCTGCAGCCAGCCTCTTAGAGCTGGGAGAGCCGAGGATGCTCTTCAGGCTGCGGCTCCCCACCGGAGAGTGTTCAGGGTCCTCAAAGGCCACCTGAGCCTGTCTCTCACTCTGGGGCTTTGGGCTCCTGTCTATACTCAGACATAAGTTGTGTTGGGGAGGAGGACGCACAATTCAGGAACACAGTACCTGGATTCAGGACTTGAGACTGAATGACCTCAAGAGACAGTGAACTGGCCCTTCACCCTAGGGACCTGGAGGAAGCTCTGCCAGGTGCTTCCCTCTAGGTGGGAAGAGGTGGAAGGGTGTGGCATGTGACTGGGCCTCTGTGAGTGGGGGCTGCGAATCTACCCATTGCCCTGGTTCTGACCAGGAGGGTAGGCAGGTCTGGAGGGAGGGTCTAAGACTCTGCCAAGGAAAGGTGGCTGACAGTGTTAACAGCAATGGTGCCACATGGTAAAACCCTGCAGCCTTAAAGGAGGAGGAAGTAGGTTTCATCCTGACCTGGATCAAAGCACCAGGGGTAAGTCCTCCTTGGATGTCAAGTGACTGGCTCTGGTGGTAAACGTCTTTAATCCCAGCATGGATGCAGAGGTAGGAAGACTGCTGTGAGTTCAAGGCCAGCCTGGAGCTACAGACTGAGTTCTAGATAGGCTTGGGCTAAAAGTGAGACCCTACCTCAACAAAAAAAAAAAAAAAAAAAAAAAAAAAAAAAAAAAAAAAAAAAGGAAGAAAAAGTAATGTGCCAGACCCTCCAATCCCTACATTGATATCCCAACATCTGGACACCCAGAACCCAGAGGTGTCCAGCCTGCTGAACCCTGCAGACTGCAGACTTTCCCAGGCAGAACAGGCAAGTGGCCTCCCCACCCCCTTGCTGACTATAGCTGGAAGGTGAGAGGCGGATCCATCAGCCTGGCCAGGTCCCTCTTTGCTCTGGGATTGGTCCAGGAGCGTTTTGTGTTAAATGCCGACATATAAATTTGTAGACGAATCTTGTGAGCAAATTGGATTCCTTCACAGGGCCCTTAAGTGCTGCCATTTAGCCAGATTTAACGGTAGGCTCCGGCCACCGCCGCCCCCACCACCCACCCCCTGGGCTGACCCTCCACAGTCGCAGGCCGCCGGGAATCGATCCCGGGCCGCCCGCCGCCCAGACAGCCAGCGGCTCGGCTCGGCAGCCCGGCCTCCAGCGCATCCTCTTGGCTTCCTTCCTCTCCGTTCTCTCCCTCTCTCCTCTCCCGGCCTCCCACTCCCTTTCTCCCCTACGTCTCCCGCCCTCCGCCTTCCCCTCTTCCCCTCCAGCCTCTCCCTCCTCCTGTCTGCGCCATGGCAGCTGCTTCCAATGCAGCGAGATGCACCAATTCATTCAGCCTCGCAGACTCTTTAAGGTCGTTACTAAATATATCAAGCAGAAGAAAAGGGTCTTTTTTTCCTATCTCTGAGCAGGGAGTGTAAATGCCGGCCTTAGGATCGGAGCTCCTGCTCTCTGATCCTGAATGAGAAAGGACCCAGAGCAGCTTGACTCCTGAGCTCAGCCCCAGCGCCTGCCTGCACTGGGGTAAAGCTGGGTATGGTTGGGGGAGGTGCAGGGGGACTCCAGGGAATTAAAGATGAAGCCTGCCTTTTATCTACAAGGAGTTAAGCAGCTCTGGAGAGTCCAAAAAGCAAACAAGTTAAACATTTGCTTCCAAAAGCTATGTCTCCCCCTCTAGATGAATTTTTTTTCTTTATTTTTGAGGAAATTGGAAAGTGTTGGAGTAGGTCAGGGGGCCAGTCTGGGAGACAGAATTCTATTCAGATGCTTTCAGCAATGTTGTCTGTTTTTTTTCTAAGTTGTAGGCAGGTGACCTTGCAGCCGTAGCATTAACCAGAGGTGCTGAGCACACACCAGCTTCAGTGTTGGCATCAAAAACGTACAACAAAGTTAGTCGCCTGTTACACAGCAGGGAAGCTGCTCCCAGGTCCTGGTTCCATGTCAGCTTCTGGCTCAATTCAGTCCTCCCTGCCACACACTGGCACACACTTCCTGGGCATCTCAGAGATGTCTTCCTTTCCTCCTCAAGTGAAGGCAGAGCTAGGCTAGGCAAAGAGAAACATTTCCTCCTCTGTGCAAAAATTTCTCCTGCATGTGGCACTCAGTGCCATGGTCTGGAAGTTCTTTGAAGGGAGAGGAAGAACAGAAGTGACACTTTATATTTCATTGTAACGCCAAAAGTGATGAGGTCACTGGACAAGACAGAAGGCAGTCATTTTTAACCTCTGACAGGAAGGGCACAGTCTTTAGATGGCAATGCTGTGGCTGTCTCTCCAGGCAGTGAGCATCCTCTCATACTGGGAGAATTCTGCAACTCAACCTGTGTTGGAAAGTTCAGGAACCCCTAAACCCTAACCACAGATCTGCTGGCTTCCAAACGTGAACCAAGAGGCTAAAGAATGAAGGAAAGTGGGGAACAATGAACTTTCAATGGATGTCTCAAAGGATAATTCAGAGGCAATAGTTAGAACGGAAACCTTAGTAGAACATTCTAGAAAAGTTGTCCACTGAGGCAGCAGGCCAAAAGAAGCTCAGGATGGAGGAAATTCCACTGATCAGATAGATGCTTCAGAAAGCAAGGCTAGAGCAATGTTCATCAAACTAGAAATCTGTGCGCTGGTGGTGGTGACATGGGTGAAAGCTTCCAGGAGGGAAAAGAAGTAAATTAGGTTTTCGAGGCCAGGCCGGAAGAGCACTCCTCAAAACCTGGCCAGCTCGGGATGGCAACAAGAATGCTGGACTGCTTCTTTCAGGTGGAAAGCAAACAGGAAGCCTTCACAGAGGAGTCCACTTTTGAGATGGGTAATTGAAAGACTAGTGGGAATTCACCAGGCAGAAAAGGAAGTCCAGAGAGGGCATTTCAGGCAGGGAGAAACGCATCTTCACAGAGATGTTGGCCTGGGAGGCCATGTCAAGTTTGGAGGTAAAGAACACTGTGCTGGAAGGTGGACTGCGTGAGGAGAGGGTGGAGGGAGATAGCACCCAAACACTGAGGCAGGAACCAGAGGTGTACAGGCTGAGGAAGCTACCACCTTATCCTGTCAGGCAAACAGCCATTGAAGAGAGATTTCTAACATACTATTTTTTTCTCTGATTCTAAAAGCAATACAAGCTCATTATAGGAATTTCTTTAAAATATGAAAACCTATAAAGAAGCACAAATACATAATTATTGTTAACATTTTGTCATATTACTACTTTGAGCTTTCTTTAAAAAGCATGCTTTCATTAAATAAAAAAACACCCTCATTTGGGAGCACATCATGACTTTTTGTGTCACTAAGAATGTGCAATTACATTTCATACAAGGCTTTTTAGCAGAGAGGATGAGATACTCCCATTTTGAATGGGTGAAGATTTGGGTGGAGGGACTCTCTGGCTTAGATTTGGGGAAATAAGGCTATGTATCTTTTTCCAAACTTGAGTTCTCATCATATTTCAAATTTTCTATCTTGCTTCTTTACTCAGAATTATGCCAGGTTATATTTGATAAGTATTTATCAAAATTATTCTTAATAGCCATAAAACATCCCATTGCTTAGATATCCCATAACTTAAACAACTACATATATGTATATATATACATATATGTATGTGTGTGTATAGTGTGCACGTGTATATACTTGTTTGTGTATGTGGGAATGAACACATGTGTGCAAGTGCACATGTATGTGTGTTCATGTACATGGGGAAGCCAAAGGTTGACATCAAGTGCTTTCCACCTTATTTTTTGAGACAGGGTCTCACAATAAACCTAGAGCTCACAAATTTGGATAAACTAATATAGCCAGCAAGACTTAGGGTTCCTCCTGATTCTATCACCCCAGCACTGGGATTACAGGCATCCAGCACCATGCTTGGGTCTTATGTGGGTCCCAAGAGATCTGAACTCCTATTATAATGCTTGTGTAGCTAGTACTTTACCCACTGAACCATTTATGCAGCCTCTTGATTTCTTTTTTTTTTACTACTATATATAGCCCCTCAGTGAAAATGATGTACATAGCTTTTTTGTTGTTTTTAATATTTTACTCAGAGACAAATGTATCCTACAAGCTAAATATTGATTATAGTGTAATAAGACTTATCTTTGAAAAACATGTGTTATAACTTCTCTGTCTCCAAGGTATATAATAAACTGTTGGTGGACTTAACTGTTTGTTCTGTGTTCTGTGTAGTTTTTTTTTTAAATTGTGGTAAAATACACAGACCATAAACTTTACCACCTTAACCATTTGTGAGTACAGTTCAATGGCCTGAAGTATATCCCCATTGCCACACTGTGGTCACCACGAGCCTTCCACTGGGCTCTTTTCACCTTTCCAAACTGAGACTCTTCACCAATCAATAGCTCGTCATTCCCCACCCCTAGCCTCTGACCACACTCTCCCACCTCTGTCTCTGTGAATTTGACTATTCTGTGAGTTGTACACCTTCATTTTGTATCTGACTGACTTGTTTCACTTTGCTTAATATCCTTAGGGTTCATCTTTGTTGTGCTATGTGTTAGAATTTCTTTTTTTTTTAAGAAAGTATTTATTTGAATTCATTGGGGAATGCCAGGGTCTTCATGTGGTGGCTGGGGAATTAAACCCAGGCTAGCAGGTTTTGTAAGCAAGTGCCTTTAACCACTTTAACCACTGAGCCATCTCCCAAGCCCCAAATTTCTGTCTTTTTTAAAGTGGAATAATATTCCACTGTGTGATGCGCATTCTGTTTACCCACTCATCCATTGGATGAGCTTTTGCATGAATTTTGGTCTGTCTCTCTAAAATAGATTGGCTAGTCTTCAATCAACAGGTATGAAAATTTTTAGACTCTTGATACCTATTGCCTATTGCCAAATTTCTTTGAAAATCTTTTTACAGAGTTTTTTTTACACTACAGTACCTCTTTCAATGCATAAATGTACATGTCAGCATTTGATATTACTTGATTTTTGTTACTTTGATACCAGAAATATAGTCCTGTTTAATATTGAAATATACTAGAAATATGTCATTGTTCTAATAATCATTTCCTTTAGCATTCCTAATGAAGGTGAACTTTTATATATATATCTTCATTAGCTAGAGTGTGTTTCCTCTTTATAAATTGTCTTTTTAGTCCTCTGATCATTTTCCTATTGAAGATGTAGTGTTTTACTTATTACTTTAGATGCGCTCCTTATAGATGAATGATTAGTCCTGTATTTACCAATATTCTTGTCTGTGTCAGGCACTGCCTAGGCAGAGGAGACACCTCTGAGAACCAGCAAAGATCCCTGCCCTCATGGAGTCTGCGTCCTCGTGAAAACTTTAGATAAGGTGTGCAGTGTGTGAGAATCTGTAAGTGAAAACAGCAAAGGACCTGCTGAGAGTCTCTCTGAGGAATTTAAGCAAGCTCATAGAGAGGAGAGAGAGGGAGCCCCATGGTTATTGGGAGAGAGTGTCTCCCCATAACTGCACCTGAACATGGGCTATATCCTGAACAAAGGCCAGGAGCCACCTCAGCTAGAGCAGTGAGAAGAGGAGACGAGGGAGAACAGGCTCTCAATGTGACCAGAGCCACAGATCACACTGGAACTGAGGGCTTTTAGTCACTTTCCTGCTGCCATCGCTGAATACTTAAGACCTGGCAATTGATAAAGAAAGAGTTTCATTTTGGTTCATTCTATGGAGGCCAGGAAGTTCAAGATCATTGGTTAAGGGTCTCATGCTGCTTCATCTCGTGACAGAAAGCAGAAAGGTAAGTGGGCACATGTGATGGAGGCCAAGCAGTAATTAATTCAGGCCCCAGAGAAAGGCACTGGTCCCTCTTAATGATTGCATCACCTCCCACCCCACCCAAAGGCAATCACACTTCAACCTTAGCTTCAGATATGACAAACCATATTCAAACCCTTGCATGCTGGCTGCTCAGTCTTGGACTTCTTTCTGTCAGTGAGAAAAAGGATGGTAGGAGAAGGATTTTCAGCCAAGGGGTGATGTGATAGACTCACTTTAAAAGCACAGCTCTGATTGTTAGGTTGGAAACAGACTGAAGAAAGGGAAGTTGAGAGGTCTGTTTGGAAGTTCTTACAGTAATCAAATGAAAATGATGGGGCTCTGATCCAGGTTAGCAAACTGTGATAAATAACCAGGATCCTTTGCATTGTGAGGAAGGCCCACCAGTGCTTGCTAATGGGGGACAAGGGGTGTGAGGAAAGGAAGACTTCAAGCTTTTGGCCTGAGCACCTGAAAGCCAGAAGTTGAGAAAGGCAAGTCAGCAAGAGTAGATGCAGATGGGTGATTGGGAGCTCAGTTTTTGACAAGTTAAGTTTGAAATGTCTATTAAACATTCAGGAGCAATGTCGAGTAGGCAGCTGGATATATGAGTCTGGAGTTCAGGGAAGAGGTCTGGGGTAGAGATATAAATTTAGGAGTTGTCAGCATATAGCTGGTATTTAAAACCCTGATACTGTGTGAGGTCACCAAGAAGTGAAGCCAGATGGAAAAGAACAGAGGTATTCGGTGACTGAGCCTGTCGTCAACATTAGGAGAGACTAGGACCCTTGGTGGTTTTGGAGCTCCCTTGGGGACCAGACTGGGAGTGGCATAGGTGGGGAGAAAAGATGTGATCATATCTCTGTTTTAGACTGATGCCCTGGTAGATCACTGAGATTTATCCTATGTCTTCTGAGCAGAGAAAAGCTGAGCACTTTCTATCAGAGCTCCCCAGCAGACAACGGTTAATGTTTTAGATTTCCATGGTTACGTTTGACCAAAGACCAGCCAACTCTTTAATCTCAAGACTCATCACCAACAGGGCAGAGCACGTGGGCAGTCCTTTGATACTGGCAGGGGGAAAGAAAGACTTGAGAGAAAGAAAGGAGGCTTGAGAGAAAGGGATGGCGAGGGGCTCAAAGGGAGGCTGGGGGCTGCAATGGCAGCCCTGTCCCCATCTGTCAGCTCCGTCTCTTAAGTAGCGATTGTTAAGGAGCTACAAGGGGGTGAGACATCAAATATCAGGAAAGCTTTGTCAGTCTATTATTTCCTGGCCTCCAAGTCCTCTGAGCCCAGGAGATTCCGGAACCTTCTCTTGCCCCAATGAGAATAATTCACTTTCTATGGTGACTATATCCTCAGATTGGAGCTAGGATGAGATCACTGTGCAGGGCCAAAAGAATGATCATCAATACCTGTCTTCTACCCTGCATCTCAAGGACAGACCCATGTGAAGAATGACCCAGCCCAGGGTGCTTTTGACATAGAGCGGGGATGGAGCTTTCTAATAATTACCCAGGATACTAAGCATCAACTAGGACTGTCCTAGGCAAGCTCTAGTATTAAAACCACCAGTGGAGCTCCACATATGACTAAGAAATTCCAACATCAGTGTCACCCAGAGAGATGATGTAAAAAAATACATATATACATAAATCTCTGAGCAAGTCTCTAGATGGCTGGGAGTCTTTAAGGATGGGACCTACAGTCTGAATTTTTAGTGACCTCCCTCCCCACCCCACCCCACACGTGGTGTGAGAATTCTGTGTCCCTCTACCTCTCTCTTCCCTTTGCAGGTGACTCATGGTCTTTGAGAGCAAAGCTTAGGAAGGGAGAAGAACCCTAATTGAGAGGTGTGTAGCCTTCTGTGTCTAACACATCCTAAACTGGGCAGCTCTGCCTCCTGGGGTGGGGGGGAACTCTGCATGTTGGGTGCTCAGAACAGCCGAGTCCTTGTTTCCTTCTCTTGGGCTCTTAGCTGCCCCACTTTCCCTGACTAGACTCTGGACTACAGCAAGAAGACAGGAAGAGTTGTCCCTCTGACTAGGCACATGCAGGATTTTTTAAAGAGACAGTAGGATTAACTCCTTAAATGCCAGCACCCTGGCAAGCATCCCCCTCACAAGCCTGCAGCATTCTTTTTTCATAATCCATTCTGGCTGTCATCTGTGAATTTAAAACCTTTTTGAGTGTCATTTATATTTTAAGCCTGTTTTCTCATCCTTGGATTACAAATGCCATAAATTTTGTACCTGTTGACATGGCTTCTTTTATTTCTCCTAAATGTCAGCTCCTTCTCCTTGCAGAGATCTTACATGTCTGAAGGCTAGATGACCATGAATCCCTTGGGAAGCCATGTAGACCTCTATGTGTATTTCTTTCTATGGCATTTCTGTCTCAGCCATCGTGGGATTGAAAGAGACCTTGAACATGGTTAAATTGAACTTACTTTTTCAATTCCGCCCATCAGCTCTTCCCTTTCCTGACCTACTTGAATATACTCAGTGATGGGGACTCATTACCTCTAGAGACAACCAGCTTCCACTTGGTAGAATCCCTTTTGATATTTGTTTAAAAGTCAACCTCACTTAGGATAAACTGATAATGTAATAATGGATTGGACCTTTGGAGACATCATGTGGCTGTCATTTAGTCTATTATGGTTCCAAATGTTACCTATAGAACTATGTAGATATAGACATATGCATGGGTTAGTATCTATCTGCATGTCATTTCTTGCTCTGTCATCTCAGAGACCCTAAAAGCAACTGATACCCCATCAGCAACAAGTACACCTAGTAGCAGATCTTGGTTTGCAATATCAAAACTCCTTGGAGAAATGGCCGAGTCTAGGACTGGGGCTGGAAATATTCAAGATAAGCCTGGAGCATATGGAGGTGACAGAGTAAGGAAGTGCTTAAAAAATACATGACTGGAACATGTAGGAAAGACACTGGATCCAAAAGAAGACTTCATTAATGGCTTCTGGGAGAAAGAGATACATTTTCCTTAGTGGTATGGCCACTGGTAAGGTGTCCATTCTCCAGTTAATAACCCCACTCCCCATGCTTAAGGGAAGCAATCCTAATTAAACTCAGTGGATCACAAAAAGACATGACAGTAAGTGGGTGTGAGGGTTTGAATGGCTGGAGGAGGTATTACTGTGGGCAGACCCTAGGGTCCAGGCCCGAGGTGTTACTGGAGACAGATCTGGAATTCCAACGGAAGGTATGCAAAGAGTTCCACCTGAGCCCTAGCTGTTTGCTGCAGTTTTTGTGCTGGTTTGTGGTGCTGGTGCTGCTGGCTCTCTCTGCTCAGATCTGTGAAGGGGGCCAGCTTTTTCTACCATTATGGAACTTCCCCTGGATCTGTAAGCTTCAAATAAATATTGTTCCACCCATAAATGGTGTCTGGTTTGGAAGTTTATCCCCACAGTGAGGAGCTGACTACGACAGATGGGGAGTAGATGGGAAGAAGGGGGTTAAGTGGGAGTGGGTGAGGAATAAGAGAAGGTACTGAGGTGAATGTGATCAAAATATATTATATACATGTATGAAATTGTCAAAAATAAGTAATTAACTTTTTTAAAGTGGTCCTCCAAAAAAAAAAAAGGAGCTGGGCATAGTGGCACAAGCCTTTAATCCCAGAATTCAGGAGGCAGAGGTAGGAGGATTGCCATGAGTTCAAGGTCACTCTGAAACTACATAGTAAATTCCAGGTCAGCCTCTGCTAGAGTGAGAACCTACCTCATAAAACAAACAAACAAAAAAAGCGGTCCCAAAGACACCAAAAAGAGTTCATTCCCAAGGACTAACACTGATTAATGATCTAAATAAGTGATATTGGACCCAAGTTATAAAACAAATATTAATGAAACTCTCCTGATATAAATGATCGGAGAATAGATAGATTCTTCCCATGTAGAAGAATTCCAAATAACTCTTGTGGATACTCGACCCTTAAGGAAGTGAAGCATAATTCCACAGTGCTCAAGCATGAGCTCTGCACAGTGACTTCCTTCAGAGAGTAGGAGCTTGAAGTGTGGGGGAGAAACCTGAGAGGCACCCCGTCAGCCAAGTGATCAAGGTCAGCATGAACAAGGGTGATGGCACGTCAATGGCATGTGCTCATGATACCATGCAATGCAAATGCC
>PVHP010024817.1:0-26092 GCA_004024765.1 Zapus hudsonius
TAAAATCCCCATGTTTCTTTATTCATAAATGGAATAAGCTTATATTTAAAAAGAACTTAAATGAGTAAATGTTTTAGTGTTCAAGAAAATAGGCATTATTTTAATCTGCAGATTAGATCTTTATTACATGAGGCAAATTTTTCTTGTATCATATCTTTGAAAATATCATCTATTTCACAGCACTGCTTCCTATCTCTTAGATATCAGTTAAATTTATGGTGGGTTATCTTTTTGACTGTTATATTTTTATTTTACCTCTTTACAGTTTTAAAGCTTTTTACTATTTCTGTGCATGATGACTCATGCTATAATCTTGCTACTCAGAAAGCTGAGGCTGGTGGAACACTGAGAGTTTTAAGCCAGCCTGGGTAACAAAGTAAAAAAAAAAACCCTCACCCAATAATACATAAATAAATAAATCTTTGTTGTCGATGTTTGGTCATTTGGGTCATCTCCAGGTCCAGTTCCATTTGTGGTGAACCTCTGATTCCATCTGTCAGGTAACCTGAATTGTATGCAACATCAGACAACTAGAAGTTGTAGTCTTCATGAAATCATGGCTAGTTCCCACTACTCCATAATGGTTGCTTTTCTGATGACAAGCAACAGGTGTGTGTGAGAGAGATGTGGTGATGTGACTTGACTAATTTCAGCCTTTAAATATAATTTAGGGAAACAATATCTGTTCTTTCTTACCCAACAAAACTGTTTATTAATAATGAGGTAAAACACAATGCTGTCAACATCCCAGGATAACTAAAATAATATCTCTTGGGATGCACTTTCTCATATTCATACCTATACATTGAGATAATTGTTAGCATTTCCAAGTTTTAATTTGATACAAAGATGTAAGAGTAACTCTGGGATATTGAAAACCCAGTTTTGATTAGTGTTACTTGTTCCCATTCTAATTGCTAATTAAGCTCAGTTAGAAAATTCCCCTAAAGGAGTTTTAGCAGAAAAAAAAAAAGCTTTAATTCCCAAGGCAGATTGCTTTCCCAAAACCCACTTGAGCATTCAAACTCTCCATTATTGAAACAATAGCTCTAAATCTAGAGTCAAATTATTAACTATAAACAACACAGTAATTGGTAAGAATCACTCTTCATTTAAAAAATGTCAAGTCTATTCTGAGGGTTAGGTTTGCATTTGTTTTCAAAGGCTATCTTCCTTTTGATAAAAGCTATTGTTTTAATGGAAATGCTTATTTCTAAGAAGCTGTGTGACTCTGAGAACATTTGATACAATATAAGCATTCACATCAATTGAGCTTGTAACCCTTATTGAAGATAAGATTGTAACTCTGCTTTAATATAAATTTAATATAACCCTGATTTAGATATGAATCACAAAGTTTACTCTGTCTTCAGAAAAATAGCAACAGTGACACACAAGTTTCTATAGCATCTGTTTATTGAAAAGCCCAAGCTAACATGCTGCCAGCTCGCAAACCCCTAAGTTTTGTTCTGATGGCTTTCCATTCGTTGACTTATTTCATCCTCCCAACCGCGAGACAAGCTAGAGAGCAATACCTTTCTACCCTTGTAATGGAGCACAAGGCATTGAGCTCTCTCATTGAAACCAGGCAGCACAGCCTTCGGTGTGAAGTGACGGCTCTCATCATGAACATGTGAATGCACAGGCACTTCTACCATAACGCTACAGTAACTCCAGACTTGGGTTACTTACGAAACAGGAATCTGCCCATTAGGACTTTCTTAAGCAACAAACGCAGTCATTGACAACAATGCCAAGTAGAGTGCTTCTGCCACAACACAAAGCTCGCCTCATGTGCTTTGGCCTGGACTCTTCATATTCTGAATTACATCTTATCACAATTCTTAGAATTTCTAGGCCTTGATCAAATACAGAGATGTAGGTTAATTTTTGAATGCTGAAAACCCAGAAATGAGCTTACAAAGTAGAAAGTTAATAGGTACAGAAAATAGACCATGAAAATGAGGGAGATAGGCAGGGACTGGGCCAGTGTGCATGGCTAATCGCCCATTGATTAATGCTGTGGTATGATCAACACTTCTTGCTTGACACTGGGTATGGAATAGCTAATAAGAGACCCGCAACTTTGCTTTCATAGACACAGGGACGATAGGGAAAAATGTTCATGAACTGATTTGTGTCACACCTGTTAAAAATCATAGCTGTGCTATTCAGAGGGTAGGACTGCTCTCTGAGCAGGTATGAGCTTGGAAGCTGGACCTCACACCACAATAGGAAAAATCTTTAAAAGACCTGAAGGACAGGGAGGGGGTTGCCAGGCATAGGTCTGCTCAGGGCCTGGTACAGAAGGCAACTCTGGGTAGCCAGGCTGTCTGAAGGCTGGAGGAAACCTAGGACTATGCACATACACAGCATGTCCTCTACCACTGATCTACATGCCAGTTTACATAGATGTTTAGCTCAGTTCTCCTTGTCTGCATTCACTTTCTTTGGGCTTTTTTATAGCTTTGCTCATCACCTGTCTTGTTTGGCTGTGTGGAGGGAAGCACTTTTGAAACTCTGGGATGAGTTGTAATTCATTTTACATCTGAGGTATGTCGGTGTCATCTGCACTAGCAACGTGTACAATATCACCCTAAAAACATTTGGCTTCTGTCAGGCAGCACGTGTTCTGTAAGGCAGCACGCACCACGCTGAAGCTGCCTAAGGCAGGTACTTACTGGAGCTAAGAAGCAACAAGGAAAGCAGCACAAGCAGATGCCACAGTCACCACAGCAGAGCACTCGAGACCAGGGACAAGTTCAAGGAAGGAAAGCTTAGGGCTCATATACAGTAAAAATCAGATGATATCACAAGAGTAAATCACATTGTGCATAAAGTGCGAATCATATTTTAATTTATTGCTTGATCTATGTGATGTTTTAATTACTCATTTTTGATGGAAATGTAGTTTTAAAAAAAATACAGGAGTCCTTTGCCCAGCTGCCCCACTGGTAATGTTCTGGGGGAAAGAGTATATTACAGAGAGCACACTGGCATGACCCCTTCAACGTGCAGCAGTTTTCACCACCACAAGGTCTCTCAAAGCACCATTTTCCCTCACCTCCGCTCTTCCTTACTACTCAGCATCCATTATTTTGCTTCCACTTCTGAACTGTTATTTAAGAAATGTTGAACTTTGCAGCTTAACTTTTTTTTATCATTCAACATAAATTTCCAAAAATTCATCCAAATTTATCAGTGCACAATGTATTCCATTTTGTTAGTGAGTACATCCATAGTGTGAATGTACCAGGGTTTATTTGCCCAGTGAAAGAAATCCATACTCTTTCTAGGTTGAGGCTATTATAGATAAAGCCAGTACAAGCATGGGTGTACAATTTTTTTGTGTGTGTGAACATGTTATCATTTTTCCACAAGTGCAATTGCTGGTTCATTTGATAATTATGTTTGGTTGTCATTTTCTGAAGAGATACAAAGTGTCTTCCAGAGAGACTGCATCAGTTCACCTTCCAGTCGCCAGTGCTTGAATAATCCAATCTCTCTGCAGCTTTGTCAGTACTGGCTGCTGTTCTTTTTAGTGTTACCAGTTCAGATAATATGTGTGTAAGTGATTTGATATAATGGTTAATTTTTTGTTTACCTTGTGGTTAATACTGATCATCTTTAATACCCTCATTTCACTTGTATCTCCTCTGTGAAACATCTGTGACTTGGCTTTTTTATTATTTGATTTTTTTTGTTTGTTTACTGTTGAGTTTCAAGAGTCTTTGTGTTGGAGGTTCATGCTTGCCAGATGATGTGATTTGCAGACACATTCCCCTTCTTGGTAGCTTTTGTCCCTTCTTCTTAGCAGAACCTTCCACAAAGCAAGTTATGTCTTAATTTTGACAAACCCCATTTGATTAATTTTGTATTTAATATTTGGGCTTTTTTCAAATGAAGTAACTCTTTGCTTGTCTCTAAAACTCCCAGATTTTCTCACATGGTTTTCCTAAATGTTTAAGTTTTTGCCCATCTTGAGTTAGTTACTATATAAGATGTAAGACTTAGGTAAAGTTTCCTCTCTTTTTTCCTTTTCTTTTCTTTTCTTTTTTTTTTTATTTGCCTATGGGTATCCAGCACCATTTGTTGAGACATCTGTCTTTTCTTGTACTTAATCAAGTCCAAACAGATATTCTAATAACTGAAATTTAAGACTTTAGGCAGACCACCCTGAACACACCCGATCTCATCTGAATTTTTTTTTATTTCTTTATTATCCTTAATTAGATACACTGAATGAGCGAATAATGTGTTGATGTCCCCAATTCCCTGATTTCCCTCTTCCCTGTCCTTAATCCAATGGGTATCCTCCTCCATGGGTAGTCTGGATCAGTCCATGGGGCAGGGGGTTATGGACAGCCTAGCTGTCAACCTGGTTCCAGCCCCCTTTGTATGTGTCATCTGAAATTTGATTAATACCCACTATTTACATTGTTGACTTTAACAACAACTCTTAGGCTTGCTATTGTAGCAGTTTACTTTTAGTATCTCTTTAGTCTTTGCAAATCTGTAATTTGCTTTACATGATCTTCATACTTTGAAGTACTTTTTGACACTTTTGCATTTTAAATATTTCAGTATTTGAGGTATGTTCTCAAATGTTCTCAACTTTGGACTTCCCTGATATTTTGTTGTATTATATCTTTTTCACCTTATTACTAGGATTACATGGTGTCACAATTACTTATGAGTCAAGGGATTGGCTCTTTGATGATTTTGTTGAATGCTATCAGACCTCTTCACACAAGTTCACATCTTTTCCCTGCTCAGTTTTCTTGTTGCCTTAGCCTAGAGTAAATTAGGAGGATGATACAAGCTGTAGTGTTTCTGCAAATGCACTTTGTAAGTTAATGAAGGTCCTCTCAACTTTAATTACAAATGAATGTTTCACTAAATGATCATTTTCTACATTTCCTAAATGATCATATAATGTTTTATATAGTAGGTTAATGTGTGGAGTCACACTAATTGATTTTTAATGTGACAAGCTTTGCTTACCTGGGATGAACTCCATTTCACATGATGTATATCACATACAGTGTGTGTGTGTGTGTGTGTGTGTGTGTGTGTGTGTGTGTGTGTGTGTGTGTGTGTGTGTCCAGATTCAGTTTGCTCTTATTCAGTTCTTTTTGTGTCTACATTAATAAATAATATGTATGTTGTTTTCATGAAACATTTTTAATCTGCTTGGGCTACTTAGGCAAGGCAGGTCTAATATAAGTTAGGTACAACTTTTGCTTCTATTTTCTGAGAATTGTGGAATCTGTGGAATTGGTGTTATTTTTTTTCCTTCAATGCTTATTTGCTTGAGAACCCATTTGTGAAAGAGTAGTGTTTAGAGGCTATTTACTTAAAATCTAAGACCTTCTCTGGTAAGCTCATATATGTCCTCTAGCGTGTCTTAGTGGTCTGTGCACTTTGAATCATGTGTATGTTCACTTACAGCATTCTTCAGTCAGCACTGTCCAGCGCTCATCTAAAACACTGCCCTTGTTTTCATTTCTGACATTGGTAATTTGCTGTTATCTCTTTTTCTTGGCCAGACCATTGAGACACTTATCAGTTATGGTAGGGAATAATTATAAGACAGTCTTTAAAAAATCCTGCCACCTATAATCTTCAACACTTTGAATTGGATTGCTTCACTCTCTTAATTAGCTGGCATTATTGGTACAAATGAAGTTAGGGTATTAAAATTAAGTGGGCTTTTACTTGCTCACTTGAACCTGTTATGCACAGCATTTTCTCGGGCAGACTTTTGGAGCAATAGAAGAACTTGGTGTGCTCTTGGGGCTTAAGTGTGGAAGCAGTCATACAACAAGGAATGGGAAAGTTGAGGGCTGCTCAGGGAGAAGTGCCAGTGAGGAAACAAGGGGCCAGTCTGACAGACATAAGGAACCAAATTCTGCCAACCAGCTGAATACTGAATGAACATAGTAGATTATCCCCAGGAGTCTGCAGACAAGAGTGCCCCCTGCTTGTGTACCTGCCCTCCACTGAGAGAACTCTTCAATAACAATGGTTGTTTTCTTAAGTCCCTAGTTTTGTGATTGATCAGTTCCTATGCAGTAATATAAAACTAATCATTGACTGCCATTTCAGAGGAGCAGCTCTTGGTTTCATTAACTGATTTAATTGGACTTTCCTTTGATTTCTAAAGTTTTCATTTCTTTGATCACTTTGTTTTCAATTTTATTTTCCCTTTTCTAGTTTTTTAAAACTGTCATTTATATTATTGACTATAGCCTTCTTTTGCAATATAAGCATTCTTTTGCAATATAAGCTATATAAATTTCCATCTAAACAGTTTTTCCTTCCATTAAAAACATTTTAGGGCTGGAGAGATGTCTCAGTGGTTAAGGAGCTCGCCTGTAAAACCTAACTGACCCAAGTTCGATTCCCCAGTATCCACATCAAGCCAGATGCAGAAAGTGAGGCATACATCTGGAGGTTGTTAGCAGGGACTAGAGGCCCTGGTGCACCCATTCTCATTCTCATTCTCATTCTCTCTCTCTCTCTCTCTTTCCTTGCATATATATATATATATATATATATATATATATATATATATATATATATATGAAGCTGGGGAGATAATTCAGTCAGTAAAGTACTTGTAACACAACATGAGGACCCAAGATCAGATCCCCAGCACCCACACAAATCCGACCTATGGAGGCAGGTGAAATCCAGGGTACCTGACTTGTAGGTGTTCTTGTTCTCAGGCCCCTTAGTGATTCACTGTAAAGATAGCACCTAACCATCGCCCTCCATGTTATAAAGTGTAATAAAGGGAATTCTTCTCATTGCTGCCCATCTTCTGGAGGAACCCCTGCCTCACTCAACTCTTGGCTGGATGTGTGGCTTATCCTGAAATCCGATATTTTGTGCTACCTTCTAAGGGAGATTTTTCCTTCCCCATCATAGTCCCCCAACAGAAATCTGCATGACTGATGCTTGCAGACTTGGTATACTTTTTTTATTATTATAACGTCATTATCCATAATTGGATACACTGTATGAACAAATAATGTATTGGTATCCCCAATTCCCTGATTTCCCTCTTCCCTGTCCCCAATGCACTGGGAATTCTCCTCCGTAGGAAAACTGGATCAGTCCATGAAGTAGGGGGTTATGGATAGCCTAGGAGTCAACCTGGTTCCACCCCTCTTTGTATGTTGTTACTGAGGGGTGCCATATCTCTGGGAGTTCTCCCTCACCATGGCTCTTATAATCTTTCTGCCTCCTCTTCCCATCAGTTCCCTGAGTCATGGTGGGTGAATATTAAGGCTGCTTTATTGTTGAGGTCTTAGGGGGTCTTTGTACTTCCTCTTTAGGTTGTGTTGAAGATAGTTGGTGTCTGTCTCGCTGGTTTAATTGGGTTAATTGCTTGGCTGTGGTTATAGGTCTCTTGTTTATCCCACCACACTCAGGTGGCTCACCTCTTGCCAGGATGCCAGCCATAGGCCTGTGGCTCATTGGTACGGTTGGAAAGGCCATGGCTCTCATGCTGCCTTCTGAAAAATACAAACAGAATCTCCATCGGAGAGTGAGATCAGTATAGGTTAACTGAGATATTCATTTCTGAATTGCCAAGATTCTATTGTGACTAGCCTCTTTGTAGTTCACTTGTAAAGTGAATTTTGCTTTGGCGGCCCAAGATTTTGGTTCCCAATTAGAGTTAAGGGCTCCTTGTCACTGAGTGGATTGCTTGGCAAAATTAAAAGCTGTTAGGCTTTGACACCATTTCTTTTCATACTTTTCAGCTATTACTTTTGTGAATTTCCAAAGTGCTTTGTCTCCTTATCTCTTTGGAATAGTCTATTGTTTTTCTATTTCTGACTTTTCTCTCTTACCAGTTCACAACAAACAGCTTCTAGTCACCCATCTTTTTTCGATTTTCCTATTTTATAAATTTCTGTCATATTGAATTAGTATTATGAATAAATATTATATGGAAGTATAATGACATATTTTCTGATTATTTTTGTAACAATAGGATTGTTAATTTTTTTTTGATGATTGTGTGTGTGTGTGTGTGTGTGTGTATATGTGTTTTCCTCTCTTTGCATTTTGTTTGTTCTTCGAGGTAAGATCTCACTGTAGCCCAGGCTGACCTGGAATTCACTATGTAGTCTCAGGGTGGCCTCAAACTCACTGGGATCCTCCTACTTCTGCCTCCAGAGCACTGCCACTATGCCCTACTGTCTCTGCAGTTTTGACTCGTGTTTTGAATGCCACTGAAATTAAAGAGTGCTTTGTTCTTTGGAAGAATTCATGATTTTACTTTAAGTAACATCTCTCTTCATTCCTGTAATAATCCATGTTCTCCAGTGTACTTTCTTCAAAACTGAAAACAGCTTTTATACTTAATGCTTTATCATATTGTCTCCCCTCTGTCTCTTTTCTACTTTTAACCCAATTATGCCCTTTCATTTAAAAGTGGATTTCATGTCTCATAGAGTTCAGTCACATGTACTTTCAGTGTGTGTAGACTATTAGTAAAAGAGATGAATATAAGTGATATTGGAATAAAATTCATCATCTTGCTAGCTTTTTATTTGCTCCATTAGCTGGTACCTCTTCCTTCTTTCCTGTGTCCATTTCATTTTATTAGACAGTTTGTTCTATTTTGTCTTCTGCATTATTATTTAAAATCATTCTAAAATATTTTAGTGACTATTCTAGGCCTTATACATTAATAACCTCCAATTGACCTCCAAATTGCATTAAATCAAAATGCTAAAAAATGCCTTTAAAAATGCATCGTTGCAGCTGTAGAGATGGTTCAGTGGGTAAGGTACTTGCCTGCAAAGCCTAATGACCCTGGATCAATTTTCTAGTACCCACACAAAACCAGATGCACAAAGGGGCACATGTATTTGGAGTTCATTTGCAGTGACTAGAGACCCAAGTGTGCCCATTCTGTCTCTGTCTGTCTCTTTCTTCTCTCTCTCTTGCTTGCAAATCAATAAATATATTTTTAAATGCATTCTTAAATCCTATCTCAAATTTCTTGTGCTATTCTACATTGCATTTGTATTGAATGATAAACATAAAGCATATTACTATAATTTTGCCTTTAAAAGGATTTTCTTTTAAATTCAGTAAGATTCGTTTATTGCTTTTGCAGTATTTCACTCTTTTGCACAGGTGTAAAGATCTGAGGAAATCAGAGGCTTTTTCTTTGATGAACTTCCTTTGCCATTTCTTGTTGAGTAGAACTAATGCAGGTGAAATCCCTTTCATTTCTGTTTACTTGATAAAGTTTTTATGTTATTTTCACCCGTGAAGCAGTATTTTTGCTGAGGTTCCCTTTTGACATTTCCTTCTTTTAGAAATTTAAAGAGTTTCTTCCATTGTCTGCTTCTCTGCACAATTTCTAAAAAGATGTCTGAAATAAATGTTTTCCTTGTTCCCCTGCAGGGAACATATCTCTTCCTTTTCCTCTATATATTTTCACAGTATTCCTTTTGCACCGATTTTTAGTTGTTTTAATATGTCTAGACATTTTATTTTTACTGTTGCTTTGGATGTTCTCTATTAATCTTGATCTAGCCTAATTTTTTTTGCTTCTTGAATCTGTCATGATTTTGCAAATTAATCAGCTATTATTTCTTAAAATACTTCATTTTCTCTTTTCTTCTTCTAGAGTTCTAATTAAAAGGGCATTTGCTACTTCCCATGGTTCTTGCTTTCTCTGATCTGATTTAAACTTATCTTTCACTTTGTCATTCGTATTGGAAAACTTTTTTTGTCTGTTCCATCATTTAGTGGTTCTTCTTCAGCTGTGATCATTCTACTGATTTGCCCTTTAATGGCATACTTCATCTTTCTTATGATGTTTTTGGATCTCTTGAATTTCCTTTAGAGTCCTTCTCAGACTTTCATTGGTCTGCTTAAATCACCTACTTGATCTTGCATGCTTTCTACCTTCTCCATTAGAGCAATTAATATTAATTTATTTGAAAGTCTTTTTTCACATATGATTCTGTTTCTACTGATTTCTTTTTTTCTTTAGACTGCTATTCTTGATTTTGTATGTTATGCAACTTCATGTTTTATGCAATAACAGATGACTGGGGTAAACATTTTATATGCTCACAAATGAATGTAGTTGTCATTTGCTAGAAAGTATTTTGCTTATTCAGACAAAAGGTGGGTCAGGGTTAAAAACTGCTTCCTGCTTGCCTTGAGATCTTATGTCATGGCCTTAGATATTCCTTTTTACCCTTCCCAGAAAGCACCTTTGGCATCCTCTCTACCTCAGCTATACTATTATTTTTGTACTGTTTACTACTGTGCTAGTGGGTGGAGTGAGGAAATTTGGGGTATTACCTGGTGCTTTGACTAAGGATCTTGGAAAACCTTTATCTTTTGCAACAAATTATCATTTAACAGATTAAAAAGTCATGCTAAATGTATGTACTGAATCATACAGTTTTTTTGGTATCTATCTCAATTAAGCAAAGATTGCAGGCAAATTTTCCCCACCAGCTTCTATATTTATTAATAATTTGAATTAGTTGTTTGTCCTAAAAACATGTATCTTTGATGGTTTCAATGAAAGTTACTGATTTGCGGTATTGGGGGCCAGAGCTCCTCCCGAACATGGGACCATGAGGACCCGAGGCCCTAGTGGGTGAGGAGCACTTGGGGAAGCCGGGGTATGGGGAGACCCTTGAGGCTGTTTCAGGGGAGCCCTGCTGAGAAGGTGAGAGTCACCCCTCTACTCGGGAAGAGGGGACATGTGTCCATCTTGAGTGATCAAGGGACCAGGTAGGTTGTGACAGGGGGTGCTTGCCTACCCAAGGAAGATGTGCCAACTCGTCATGACATCTTTCATGTAATTACTTATTCAATTATCCTGTCGGTCAATCCACTGTCAACAAATATTTACTGGTGCCACCAACTCTCCAGGCTCCATGGGACAGCCATGAGTAGAATTGGACAGACTTGGTGCCCCCTCGGTGGCCCTGGGGCAAATGACCTGGTGCTGAGTGTGGGTGAGGGAGAAATTTGGAGTGTCATCCGGAGAGCCCCAGGTCTCATAGGATAAGGACATTTCCTCTGAGTCGTCACTTCCATAGTCTGAGGTCCGTGTCACCCTGGGGGTGGTAAGAGTGCCAGGGTCACACGAAGAGGACGTGGTCTGGGCCTCGGGAGGGCGCTGGACAGGTGCTGGACTCTGCCCGCCGCTGGCATCGCTCTGCTTCCAGCAAGAAGATACCTCTCTCAGCTGGAGCCTTGCACCTCCCTTCTGGGTTGCTCAGGGTCAGTACAAGGGCAGGAGTGCAAGCAGGGAACTGGGTGTGCCCTTTTGTAAATTCTCATTGCTTGCTGGGCAGTCCTGTAAAATCCCTGGGCATGGTCCTCTGTCCTTTGCCAGATGTTCAGGACATCCACACATTGGGCACTTGTAACCTGGGATGAGTAGAGAAAGGGGATCAGCCTTGGGAAAGGTGTAAATGAATTGATTGCTTTCCCTGTGTTCAGCAGAAAGACAACTTCTAACCTCCCTGCTAACCACAAGAACAGGAAAGAGGTAGTGAGCTGCCTGCTAAGCTCTATTCCTTGATGTTTTTTTTTTTTGGGGGGGGAGGGAAAAGAGGAAAGGGAAGGAGAGTATATAAAGATGGCAGTGAATTCATCAAAACTTAGGTAATACACACGAGAGAGAGAGAGAGAGAGAGAGAGAGAGAGAGAGAGAGAGAGAATGTCACAAGTTTATTCCACAATTGAAAATGATGGTTTATAATCTGCTGGATATAGAAGTATTTCCTTGATAGTGGGGTTGTGTATCCTTTTTAAATACAATTCTTAGGCTGAGATTGTTACTAACACACCCTACCTTTGTTTGCCCAGGGATCTGTATGGAAGGGGCGTGGATTGCACCTACTTGTTGACCTCCTGCTTTAACTATACACTTAGTGCCAATAAGAAAGATTCAAGCTCTGCTTAACACCAGGGATCAGTTGTATAGAAAACTGTTGGGCAAGATGAAAGGATTCAGTCCCTATTTTCATCAATGGGAAAAGATTAAACTCCTGCCACAGGTCATCCTCTCTGCTGCAGTTTAACAGCCTGAGCCTGTCTTCATCTGTAAAATGGGACAAATTGCCACTGTAGCTGTGAGAGTAGGCGCAGGTGGGATTCCACAGGAAGCATTCAGTTCAGAGTTGGGCAGAACATATACTAAGCTAGCTTTTCATTGATTGGCTGTTGGAAATGATAATCCATGGTCCATAGAGCCAGGCACTGTCATTGATACTAGGAGAAAGAACTCCTTCATTCAAGAGCAAGGCCTCTGCTCTCATGCAGCGTACTGAGCCTGTGGCAACTAGTGTGCAAGAAGCATTTGAAAATTACCAGAGTGATAAGTATGCAGATTGAGGGTGTTGGGTATATGTAAATGGGGTGCCCAGTTACTTTAGAAAAATGATACTCAAGGTGAGACCAAAATGACAAGGAGTCAGTCATGAGATATGTCAATAAAGTGGTCCAATGAGACTTCCATGAAGAAAAAGTTAAGCACACACTTTGATTTTGACTTTTAAAACTATGAATCCAGGGCTGGAGGATAGCTTAGGTACTTGCCTCAAAAGCTTAAGAACCTGAGTTCAGTCACCAGCACCCAAGTTGTGATGGTTTGATCCAGAAGTCCCCCACAAACGAATGTGTTCTGAATACTCAATCCCCAGCTGATGGCAGTTTGGGTATTGGAACCTTGTTGGAGCTGTATTTTGGGGGATGGGCTTATGGCACACTCTCCTGTTGTTGTTGTCCACCTGATATTTGCCAGGAGGTGATATCCACCCTCTGCTATGCCATCATTTTCCCTGCCACCATGGAGTCTCCCCTCAATTCTGTAAGCCAAAATAAACCCATTCCTCCAAAAGCTGCTTTTGTTTGGGTTCTTTCTGAATAGCAAAGAGAGAACCCTGACTGTAACAATGTTGGTAGCAATAGTGGGATCTGTCATAGCTGCTAGAACTCCAATCCTGTGGCTTTTGGCCATTTGGAACTGATTTGCAGGAGTAATGTTGAAAAATTTGAAACCAGGGCCTAAGAGTCACCTTGCATTGCTGTAAGTATAGTATGATGGGCCATTCTGGTCAAAGCTGGAAAGACTTGAATGCAGTAAGGACTATGAACTGTGAGGTTTGGCTTTAGAGGGTGAAAAAAAAACTATCAGGATTGGGCCAGAAGCAGTTTGTATGAGAGGCTTGCTGCATTCTGCTTGCCTGTGTCCTGAAAACTCATGCAAGGTTGCTTTGAGTAGAAATTGACTGGTGTGAGCAGATGGAGATGGCACAGAAAGAAATGAAATCTCTGGACTAAAACTGCTGCCTGTTCAGTGCAATTGTTTGAGAGATGACAACCATTGAGATTGGGCCAGGTGATCTGCATTGGGACAGCAGGAAGAAAGCAGACTCCTGAAGTAAGGTACCTGAATGCTGAAGGAAGTTTCCTGCTCTTCAAAGTCGGCTTTATTCCCCTGTGGATTAATAAATCGGTAGCCTAACCTGGTATTATGGAGTTTAACAAATGCAGGAAAGTGGGTCATTGGATGGTCAACAGTTTTGTGTTTTTGGAAATGGCTATGGGCAGTGTGAAGCAGGTGTGTTGGATTACCTGTATAGAGTCTTGATGGAGCCATGAGGAAGAACTGTGGGTTATAGTGAAGACCCAGTGAATGCCAGGAGAGCTGCCAGCATGGAATGAAGTGTTCCCAGATTGTGAGTAGCTGAGCTTCAGGGGCTGGAACTGGAACCCCAAAGAAAGACTAGTCACTGGTTATTATGGGACTTGGAGTTATAGAGTTTAATGTTTGCCCTGTTTGTTTTAAATTGTGTATTGGTTCAATCTGCTTTTACTATGCCCAATGCTGTTGTTTGCAGTGTGAATGGTCAGTTGAAAGAAAAACTGTGGGGACTCTTGGACTTGAACAGAATACATTGCATTTTTCATCATGTTTGTGGGGGAAGGGGTGATGGATTGATCCTGGTGTTCTCCACAAATATGTTCTGAATGTGGGATATCAAACTGATGGCAGTTTGGGTATTAGAACCTTGTTGGAGGTGTGTTGTTGGGGGGTGGGCTTATAGGGGTTATAGCCAACTTCCCCTTCCTTGCCAGTGTTTGGCACACTCTCCTGTTGCTGCTGTCCACCTAGTGTGTTGGCCAGGAAGGTGATGTCAACCCCTCTGCTCATGTCATCATTTTCCCTGCCTTGATGGAATCTCTCCTCAAGTCTATAAACCAAAATAAACTCATTCCTCCACAAAAAAAGTTATTAACTTACTGCAATCACCAGAGTCAAATGAATCAGTTGCTTTAATTGGTGGCATATTACATAATCATCACTGGAAAGACCAACAGCAATGACTGATAGCCTCACCAGGAAGTAGGAGAGAGCAGTTTCCTATAGTAAGGAATCAAGGGTAGATAAATATATACATTAAATTGAGTAAATGTCTCATTCAGACATAGATGGGCAAATAAATCATAAAAATATTTACCCGAGTCCAATTTGAGGTCTTAAAATTTGGAATAATGAGACTGTGTTTAATCTTATATGGGATTACTTTTTTGTATTTAAACAAGCCTTTTGGTTTGGAGTATTTTTTAGAGTTACAGAAAAATTGCAAAGACAATGTAGATTTTCTGTGAACTTCACAATAGTTTCCTTGTAATCTCTAAATTTCTATACAGTTCGTTTAAAAATACAAATGATTTTTCCCTCTATCTTATATACAGCTCTTGGGGTTTTCTTACTGATGATGGTATTATACTACCATACACAAAGTATTTAAATTCCCAGTGTTTCTGCTGGCTTATGAATTCCTGTGCCTTCTGGCCCCTGTGACATATTCCATGCTCAGCATCTCTAGATGTGCTCCATTCTTCAGATTCTGGAATGGTGGTTTCCCTGCAGTCTCATTACTCATGGATCCCAAATACATTGACTTTCAGCGTGTATGTCTCTCTTTTTTAAATAACAAGAGTGATGGTTCCCTAGTTCTTTATTCTTTGGTACTGAAACTAAAGTCCATGTTATTTTTATATAATATCCATCCATGCTTCTGACTCTTTGCCTACAACATAAGGTGCTATCTAATAAAAGCACAATGCTTACAGGTAACTGTCTGCAATTTGAAATGTAATTAAATGTGGACTATCCAGGGAAAAGATTCCATTAATACTTTAATGTAAAATTTTATTTTCAAAGATTATTCAGAGCTTAGTAACCTGAGTAATTATTTCTAAAGTTTCTTCCAGAATTTCATTTGAATATAATCATGTTAGCTAATTGGATTTAAAAATAATTAGTATACTTCAATTTTTCCAAAACTTACTTATTCTAAAGGCTATTACTTTGTGGTTAAATGTGATTTGGAGCATGAAGTAAAGCCTGATTTTTAAAGAATATTTTTGTTTTAAGATATGTAATGCCTTTTAATTTTTTAAATTATCATGAAAAGTGAACTGTGAGGATATGGATAGGAATTCATACTTTATAGAAATAGAAATACATATGGAATTCTTTAAAATGGCATAGTGTGAAATAGTACAGATTTTTTATCATAACTCCTCTAAAAATGCACTCAAAAAGCAGAAACTAAAAACCTCACAAACTTTTATAGAATATGATTTTGATATTGATGAAGAAAAACATCCTCGAAATTATCCTAGATCTGTTTGAGGGCTGAGCTTGGCTGTTAACCTCGATTTTAATTATGCAGCATATAAGCAGATGACAGCAATAATACCTTATCAAGACTTGACCTGTTGTGGAGTACATGTTCAAATCCATACCCTTGTCAATTAAAATGTTTTATTGTTCCCTGCATAGTGAACATTAAAATGCTTTACCAAGTCATAGCTATAAAATACAAAATAATAACACCAGCATTTTCTTCATTTTTCTGATTTGCTATTGCTATAGTTGTGTTTTTTGTTCAAGTCATTGTAAAATATGTTAGTTTCTTAAACTATTTTTAATGAATGGAATTTGTCTTGATTATGCCACTGCTGCAGGTGACTATGTTGTCATGACGATATATTTTGAGTTGAGCAGAAGAATGGGCTACTTCACTATTCAAACATACATTCCCTGTATACTGACAGTAGTTTTGTCCTGGGTGTCATTCTGGATCAAAAAAGATGCTACACCAGCAAGAACAACATTAGGTAAGCTACAAAAGAGGTCTTCTATCATCTTGTTCAAGTGTAATGTAGAAACATTCAGAAAAAATATCTTCATTTAAGAGAATTAGTTCAAATGTAATTTCATTTGTGCATTATGTGAACCATCTTTTGAAGTTCTTTAAGTGTCAGGTTTTTCTTTCTTTATAAAAATTAAGTTTTATTCAATTAAAACATGCACTGGCAGCATTAATAGCTTTCTTCTGAGATACTTTCAAATATTTAATTTTTATAAAATTTATTTTTAGAACAAATAAAATTTTCATAACTTTGTTAGTGATTCACAACTAGGGAAGGTGTTATTTATGAGCAAAAAAAAAAATAAGAAAAGTTTCATATGATAAAAGAGTCTATCCAATGGCCAGTGGTCATTAGGAACTTGACAAATTCATAGCTTGAGTTAATTTTGGAGGTGAAGTTCTATCATGAAACTGCTGTAATCTCTTTCTTATATATCTACATGGTATTCAGAACTTTGCTTTTACAATGACAATAGCACTGCATTATTTGGTGATATTCTCAACATATGGCTTATTTTATAAACTGCTATCAGTTTTCATATAGTATATTTATTTATTTAGGTCACAGGCTACCCTCTACTGCAAAAATGGGGTGCAATTTTGAATCTTAATGAGCATCTCTCCACTGGCTGCTGCCCTGACTCTATGAAGGTTACTCTCAGGTGTGTTTGCACATTGTCACCAGATGTACCAGAAAGTCTGGAGCCAGCATCAAGGCCTCATATTGTTGTTTTTAAAAAAGAGCTTAGAAACATACTGGATCTTTATTGGTCTTTGCCATCAATTTTTAAAAATTTTAAGGTTGACTGGAAATTCAGATCCCTAGAAAAAGGTCTTTAAACCTTCACCAAGGAGTTCTAAGGTCAAGGTGATGCTTCTACCTTTTCCAAAGTGTCCTGGCTTAACATGGTGTAGAATAGAAGTTTACTGGTATTATGAGGATACTGAATTATTTCCTGAGACCTACTATATGCTAATGTCTATCACTGTCCTCTGTGGCATGTCCTGGAAAAGCTGTCATGAAAACTTAAAGTTCACTCATTCCAAAGATTCTGATACACAAGGAACCTAATGTCATACTGTCTTTAATATCTACTTTAAATTAATGTCCTTTAAATATCCACTAAAATAGATCCTTTGCCCTTTGTTATAGCTACATATATATGGAAAACATATTATTATAGATCCTTAAAAGACTTTGGGATGTGTCTGCTTTTCAATGATCCTAACTTTTGAAAATTAATATTTGTCTATATTTGTTATATATTTTATAGTAAACAAAATATGTTTTATATTTAAGAGTTAGCAAGTGTTAATATTTATGATAAATAACAACTAATATGTACTTATTCATGTTTCTCGAGTATGCCATACTTCTATTCAAGATGGAAAACGATATGAAATTTGCACTAGAAATTAAATGGAATATTAATAACAAAAGCTGGCTAATATGTTTGTGCATTATATAAATAATGTAAAGCATCAAAGTCTTGTGTCAGCAAACCTCTGTTACACACCAACATTAAAATCCTGTGACTAAGCATCACTTTCCTTTCATGTGGACCATAAGTTTCTACAGGCATCTTAACCCCATAGGGCTGATAGTCCTGTCCTAGGAGGCCAAGAGCTGTTTCCATCATTCCAGGACAAATCCAGTGAAACATTTCTGAAAAAACCTCTTCCATAAGATGATACTCTGGCTATTATTCACCTTACTGGCACAAAGTCCACATGATTCGCTGGTAGGAAAAGGAACGGTGGCAAGGCCAGGTGCAGGAGGACATATTGCTTCTCCCCTAACAGCACCCACCATCTGCTGCTCCCCTGGATTACTGTGTTCCTTCTTTGAATGCTTCTGTGTAGCCTCTGTGCTACTTGGATAGCTATTCTCTTGACTTGGGTACCAATTTTTTTATTTTTATTATACTTTTTTAACTTATGTTTTGGGCTGTATCAGTACACAGAACTTGAGTTGGTTTATGAAAAGCAACCTCTAACTCCTTGTTTTCTTGGAAAAAGAAACTACAATGACTTGAAGCTGAGACTGTGGAATTGGCATTCCTCTTATTATCTTATAGCAAAGCAGATGGCCCGTATTCAATGGCAGTAATCTCTTAAACAATTGCAGCTGGAGCATCCTAAAACCAGTTCACACTTTATATTTTTCAAATCCTTCTGCTATAGTTTCCTCTGTCAAATATACAGTCCATTTCTCTTAAACTCAATTTTGCTCTAGTTCTTGAGATAATGGGCAGATTGTAGTCAATTTCTCTGCCATACATCATACAGAGTGCTTTTCTATCCCAACAAAGTCCTCTTTCCCCACTCAAACGTCATAAGACAAGCCTTCACGTTCCATACTTCCCTCTCCATTTATGTCCTTGAAATTACCATCAAAATGGCCCACTATGCTCTGCTTATAGCACTGCTTGGCTTCTTAAGTCTGAAGTTTAAAATCCTTCCTCTCACAAACCAGTCCCCCCCCAAAAAAAAAAACACAATCAGGTTCATCACAGCAATGACCCCATTCTCAGCACCAATTTTCTGTAGCAATCAACTTCTTGTTTCTGAGACAAACCACTCAACTAGAGGTAGCTCATGGGAGAAAAGGCTTTATTTCTGCTTATAGTCTCAAGGAAGTTTCATCGAGGCAGGAAAAACCATGACAGGCCTGAGTAAGAGCTGAGTCAGGACTCCACATCAGTGAGAAGGCAGTCATCTATGTACTGAGATTGGATCTTGGCTATATTACCACAAAACCTGTCCAACCAAAACACCCCCTCCAGCAAGGCTCCACCTCCCAAAGGCCCCACAACTTTCCCAAATTTCCACCAGCTGAGAAATAAGCACTCAAAACACATCAGCCTATGGCAGACATCCCATTCAAACCCCCACAGAATTGATATATAGAACTTGTAATGTTTTTTTTGGTATCCACCAGGTCTTTCTGTGGTCTCCAAGAGCTGATCTATGAGTTCAAATGAAGAAGGCAAACAATGATTATCTGGTACTTCTCAATCACCAGCTGTAACTACAGCTACATCAGCAATTTCAGACAGACTAAAGAAAGACCAGCATACATTAGAAACCATTCTGGGTTCATCACTGAGGCCGTCAATCAAACACTGGAGCTGGGGAGCCAAACAGGCATTATAGTTTCAGATGGCAGCTTAACAATATTGCCCATATTCCATGCAATTGTGTCTCTGAGAGCCACCCTAGAGTCTTTCCTTAATTCTATTAAGATGGCATAGCCTTTCTAACTAGTAAGTTGAGCTCTGATCTTTATAAGACACAACCAAATAATCACTTCTGTCTCCCAGTATCACAAGTCTGAGTTCTTGATGTCTTTTTTAATAAATGGGAGGACATGCAGTGCAAGGCAATCTTTAAAACAGGTGCACAGAAGCAAGAGACATGCCCATGGTACTTTGCAGGTGATCTAATTGTTATCATCATTTTTATCCAGATGAGTTAGTTAGTGTCTGTGTGAAGATGGAGACCAGGAACTGTGATGCTACCCTTCATATAGACCTTGCTGGCGTGCTTAGGGGGTCATCTTTGTTCTGCTGCCTCTGAAGCTTCAATGGGCAAATTTCCTCATAACATGCATTGGAGCATAATTCTAGCTGTTTTAAGGCCACCTCATCAATGTCACTTGTGATTATAAAATCAGAAGGACCCATATATGTCTCCATGTACTGAAAAAACTTACATTATCCTCACTAGATTCTATAAAGCAGCTTCTCACACCCTTGTATCTGAGCACTGTGTGGCTTCACAGATCACCTATGTGATAAAATGCCTTTCAAACCCTATCAAAGTTTGCTTTGGTAAATTCCAATGAATTTGGACGTGCATTAATAGCAGCTAGCTTGAATTTATTACTTGGCTATTCTTACCCTGAATTATGACAGTCAGAATCACATTGTCAAATTGTATTTATCTTATAGTAGCTCTGAGTCTAACATTGACAAATGTCAGCAATATGGACTCTTTCATGTGCTCTGTGATTAGAGTTTGTGACATTGGCCACCAACTGATAAATGAGTTCTGGCCACTGGTTTCCTGATATCTCTGCACAAGCAATACCATCCACAGGCTCTGATGCACAATTATGCCAGTGAGTTTCTGTGTCCAAAGTTTACATAATATACTTGTCTTTTCATCTAATAGTTGCATCCATAGAAGGCTACCTCTGTTGACATTGGGCCTTGGTAACTGGATCTTCTGTTGTCAAAGAATTTTTGATTTGTAGACCATCTGCAACTCTGACAACATGACTGTTCACTGAATTGACCAAGATTCTGGACAGTTCCACAAAGAGTGTGGCCAAGTTCTCCATGGAACAAACTCCGGCAACTTCTGCACTGCTTGCACAACTTCTGCACTGCTTGCAGCTCCTACTGATCAGATCACAGTGTTTTTTTTTTGGGGGGGGGGCTTTCAGGAGTCTAGCCTTCAGCCCCATTCCCTTTCCAGGCTATTCTTTCTAACCCATGTGTGCTGCCGAAAGTAAGATAGGATTCGACTGCATCATCAGATTCTGAGCCTTTATATTGATACCATGACAAAAATGCAATCACAGCCCAGAGCCTTCTAACTCAAAAGCCTCCTTCAGAAAGAGAAAACCAACTCAAATCCATATCTTTCATTCTCATATTGTGTTTTCTCTGTGCTTGTTTTTTAATATATTGTTTGTTTGACAAAAAAGTGTTGTTTACTAAGGATCAATTAGAAAGCCATATCATCTCCCAGTATTAATTTTGCTTTTTATAGAAAATACATGGTAGATTTAACAAACCAGCCAGCAAAGATATTTACACAAATTTGTGCCTGTTACTGGATTTATGCCCTTAAATATTAGGTTTCATTATAAATAAGACTTTTAAAGTTCAACAAAGGTAATAAAGTATATATTTCTGTTCATACAACATGAGAACATGTAGTCCTACTGAGAATAGCTAGAAATAAAGTAAACAGAGGTGATAGAATTACCCAACATGTTAGATAATAATAATGTGCAGCCACAAGGGAAGATATACTTCATGACTGCTAAAATATTTATTGAGAGACCAAAAGAGCTGTGCCTAGAAATCAGGAGAAGTCTGGATCTTTTAAATAAAGCTTGAACAAGTTCAAGGACAAGCATCAGCTCATTGTCTGTTCCAAGAAAGCATTCATTCACTGTGTTTTATAAAAGATAACACAGTCAGGACTTCTTATAATATTATCCACAATACTGAATATGAAGTAAAAAGTACTAAGGAATTCTCAGAAGGAAGAAAGTATGGCCAAGATTTAATATGAAAAGATAACTGTGATATTGAACCGGAAAATGAAAGCCTTAAAGCAGGTATTATGTGATGGATTTAAAAGAACAACGAAATAGTCCTAATGAAACAGAGATAGGATACCTCATCCAAGGAAGTATAGAGAAAAAGAATTATGGGATGAAATAGAAAATACCTGAATGGAGAAATTCATAATAACACTAAGTGACATTGAAGCTGGCAGAGAAAAAGACTGTTAAATTGAAGATCATCACATCCAATGTGTCCAGGCTGAGGCACAGAGCGTAAAAAGATTCAAAAGAATGAGCATGGGCTTGGTGAGCATAATGAAGAGAAGAAAAAAATAGTGAGGCCAAAATTTTGGGAGAAATAAAAATTTAAGGGGCTGGAGAGATGGCTTAGCGGCTAAGGCTTTGCCTGCAAAGTAGAAGGACCAGAGTTCAATTCTCCAGTACCCATGTAGAGCCAGATGCACAAGATGGCACATGTGTCTGGAGTTTGTTTGCAGTGGCTGGAGTCCCTGGCATGCCTCTTTCTCAAATAAATAAGTTAAATATTTCTTAAAAATTTAAAAACTCAAATTTAGATAAAGCACCAGCCTACAAATTAAAACAGTTTAGTAAAATCCAAGTCAAAGAAATCACACAAAACTGGTATTGCCCAAACCAAAAAAGAAAAACAGAAAAAAAGAAAAGAAATACCTCTTTTTAGCTAAACTAAAATATCCTAGATTTAAAAACATAATAAACCTGGGTGTGGTGGTGTACGCACTTAATCCCAGCACTTAGGAGGCAGAGGTAGCAGGATGGACATGAGTTCAAGGCCAGCCTGAAACTACAGAGTGAATTCCAGGACAGCCTGGGCTAGAGTGAGACCCTGCCTGAAAACAAACAAAAAAATATATAATTAAAATAAAATGTCCTAATAAGCCAGGCATGGGGCATACAGATTAATGCTAGCCCTTGGAAGTTTAGGAAGGAGGATCTCAATTTCCTGTTCTGTGTAGCCTGGTAGAAAAACCTTGTCTCAGAAAAAAGGCCAAATGACCATGATTCTGTATAATAATAAAAGCCAAAGGATAATGGATTGTCATTCTTGAAGTATTGAAAACAGAGAGAAAATCTGCCCTTTTAAATTCTATATGCAGAGAAAAAATACTTTCAGAAGCTTGTTGGAATATTGATACTTTTAGTGAAACCAAACTAATTGTTACAGAGGATCTTAAATTATAGGAAAAATACTAAGGCAAATTAATTTTATACTACTGTAAATAAATCAAATGGAAAATTAGATTTGTAAGAAGGAATGAAAAAAGCCAGAACTTGTAGATATTCAATAACTATTAAACATTACTTTTCTAAGCTGATCCTGGTGACACAGTCTGTAATTCCAACTACAGAGGAGGCTTGGAGGAGGAGTACAAGTTCAAGGCCAACGTAGAATACAGAATGAATTCAAAGCCAGCCTAGGCAACTTAGTGAGGCCTATACTATGTCAAAATAAAAAGTCAAAGGAAGGCTTGGGATGAAACTCAGGGACCTTACCTATCATGATAAATTTCTGTTTACATTCCTTCCATTAAAAATAAAACAATATCATCAAATAACAAGTAAGCACACCCCAGGATGGACATGGGTACAAACTACTGGAAATGAAACGTTAGAGAAATGAGTGAGGAGCAAAGAAGGAGGGAAATGGTAAATGAAAGCATATATACAATGTTAAGATGGTAGACCATCCTACTATTAAAATGATATTACTTGGAAGTGGACTATCATATAATTAATTTAAAAGGTAAGCATTGTCAAGTTGGATAAAATGTAAGACCTGCCTTATACTAACAATAGGAAGCAAGTTTTTAAACATAAAGACGTACATACTATTTGAAAGAACACAAAAATAAACATATTAATATGCTAAAATTAAGAAATTCATTTTAGAGACAAATTTAGTAAAAGCATTAGTAATTGCTTTAGAGGTCAATTGAATAGGAAAATAAATCAGTCATAAATGTGCATGTCCATAATAAATAGCTTCATTTTAAAAGAGGCAAAATTGATTATAAAAACAGAAATTGAAAAACTAGAACCAGAGTGAAGATTTCATATATTTCTAGAACATTCAGTAGCATTCTCCCCCATGGTTTCACTTCGTGTGGTTTGTTACCTACGGTCAATTGAGATCTGAAAACACTAAATTGAATATTCCATAAGTCAACGATTCATAAGTCTTTAATTTCAAGCCATTCAGAGTAACAAAACATTTCCTATGGAGAAACATCTTATGTCTAGCATGTGCCAGCTGGGTACTCTGTCCACCTGCTAATTCTTTCGTGGCCATCTTAGTTATCAACCAGTTATCACTGTATCATGATGCCTGTGTGATATAAACCATGTTTAACATAATTAAGGCCCTCAATACAATTTTGATATGTTAAAGAGAAGGCAAAAAATGTTTCTTTAAGTGAGTAAATGGATATTATTGACAATCAGATTCTGAGATCACAATGTGGGTACCATTACCTCTCTCTGCACTGTGTAGACATTGCATCATCTCACAGCATCGTGAGATAATACAGGGTCAAAGAGTGCATATGGCAGAGAGAGACAGGGAGAGAGGGAGAGAGGCAAAGAGAACATTCATGAAATTTTATTATAGAACATTTTATTGTTGTAATCATTATAAGTTATGTGAATAAACCATGTAGCAAGTTCTCACCACCATGGGCTAAGCCCCAGCTACCAGCCCTTCGTGCCTCTAAACCACGAACCAAAATAAATCTTTCCTCCTAGAAGTTACATCTACCAGGTCACCATGATTAGAAAAGTCACTACAACACTGTGGCTGCTCAATATTTTAGGACCTGACAACTAAGAAATCTGTTACACACAGAGACTGCTGCTTCTACCTCCCATCATACACAAAAATTAGTTTTACATGGAGCAAAGCCTTAGATGGTAAAGCTAAAAAATGGGAAAATTCTAGAATAAACTTAGAAGTCAAATATTGGAACATAATTTTATTTCTCACACAAGGGGAAAAAAGCTTTAATGAGGAAAACTTCAAAATATTTACAACATACAGGGACACTTGAACAAATAGATACTTAATATTACTGGGCAAATGCAACATCATGAAGGTATATTAATTGTATGCAGTAAAAGTATCTTCCCCCATGTAAATCTCTGCTTTATTTCTTAATTGAGAACTTTAATATATGAACATATTTTAAATTGATCATATTCCCATTGGGTTATACTGTTATGTCCTCTCTCCCTCCATTGAGGAAAATATTCCTTTTTTAAAAAAATGTATTTGGTGCAGAAAATTTCTGACTCAATGCATAAATCTTTATATTAATGGTTTTAGGCTAAATATGACTTTTTAAAAATTTACTTTAGAATAAGAATTTTAGTCTCATAAACTGCTTCCCAAAATATCCAAATTACAATCAAATATTACACATCATGGCAGAAAACATGCTTATTTTAAGATGACGCAGATGTTAGAATTATCTAAACGGGAATTTTAGTAGCAGGAGAAACATGCTTTGATGAGCAATTTATAAACACACTTGAACAAAATGCAAAAGAAATGCAGAGCTCAGCATGGCAGCCAGGGTATAATGATGAACCAAATGTACTTTTAGAAACAAACATGCAAAACTGTACAGAATGGAGGGTGCCAAGAGAAAAACTTGTAGACTTTAGTGTGGACCAAGAAAAATTACTCAATTTGAGCAACAAAGAGAGAAAATAGTCTGAAAACTATATAAGCAAGCTGAGTTTAGGAACCTGTGAGATACTAAAACACAATTTAGTATTTGTATCATTGAATTTCCAGAAGAAACAGATAAATCTGAATATATATTCAAATAAATTGCCACAAGGACTAATACAGACAGCCCATGGAGGAGGATATCCAACTGATCAGGGATGGGGAGGGGGGAATTGGGGAATTCGGGATAACAACTCATGGTTTGCCCACTAAATAATGTAACTCATTATGGACAATAAATTTATATTTTAAAAAATTATTTAAAAAATTTCTCAAATTAATCGCAAAACATAAATTTTCATATTCAAAAATTAAGTAAATTTCCAATGAGAAAAATCTAAAGAATTTTTTGCTGAGACACATTGTAATCATGCTCAAAAACTTGAGAAAGTCCTTGAAAGTGGCAAAGTAAAACAGCACCTTCCTATTAATTAATAGGTCACTAATGACCATGGAGTTCTTATCTGGTAACAGAGAGATTTGCAGAACTTTGTCCAGGGGTGGAAGACAACTGTCACCCTGAACTTTGCACTCAATGATGACATCAATCCAGAAAGTACAAATACAGTTCTCAGACAATGAAAACCAAAACAATCTGTCAGTAATAGATGCACCCTAAAATAATGGCCAGAAAACTCTTAAAATGAAAGGGAAATGATAAAGTGAATTGTTTCAGAGTAGGAAGGAAGATAAAGCAATAAAAAGAGTAAGGATATGAATAAATAACCAGGCTTTTCTTCTACTGAGTTTTGTAAAGTTCCTGTAATGGTTGAAACCAAAAAATAT
>PVHP010024818.1:0-26106 GCA_004024765.1 Zapus hudsonius
GTGGGGGAGGGGTGGCTCTCTGTTCCTCTGTGGAGCAGAAAGCTGCTGGGGAACCCTGTCTGGGCTGGTGCAGGAGCAGGGGAGAGGGTGGGCTTGGATTCAAGGCCAGCTGGGGTCCTGGGTTTGGATCCCAGCTGGATAATCAAACCTTTACAGAGAGAGTCCTGGCGAGGCTGCTACTCGTCTGCCATCATGCTCCGCTTCCCCTTTCTCCTTAGTTTCATCATTAGAACATGAATTTCAGGTGATTAGTTGAGAGGAACTCAGTGAATTAAAATTTGTAATGAAATCTAAACTTTTGTTAAACAACAAAATATTTAGTCTTTCTATATTTCCTTTAAAGTAATTTAGTTCAGTAACGGGAATTTATAATTCTTAAGAAAAAATAGTGAAAAATACTTTGCAAACATACTTCTGTTTCAATAACTTTTTAGCTTATAGGATATTGACAAACTATGTAATTATCATCTCTATCTGTGGCTTTAAAGTTATATACAACATGTTGGGTGTGGTGACTCATACCCTTAATCCCAACCTTATAGAGGTTGAGCTTGGAAGATTGCAGTGAGTTCAAGGCTATCCTGAGGCTACAGCAATAGTTCCAGGTCACACTTGGCCAGAGAGAAACTCTACTTTGAAAATAAAATTGTGTACTACAGCGGCAGGAAAGATGGTTTAGCAGTTAAAGGTACTTGGTTACAGAGTCTGCTGGCCCTGGTTCCACACCCACATAAAACCAGACAGATCTTGGTTAGTAGTGGCAAGAGATGTCCATACACATGCTCATACACTCAAATAAATAAATAAATAAATAAATAAATAAATAAATAAATAAATAAATAAATAAATAAATAAAACATTACTGGAGAACATATGCCCAAACATGTAAGACAAAACACATCCATCAGACATAAGGATTTTATATTTGGTGATTATGGCCCGTGTAAAGTCTGTAATTATTGTAAGAGTTTTTCAGGGAATACATTTTAGAAAACTTGCTATCCAGTAATGATATTCTGCCTGATTCAGAACCAGAGCCTGAGAACCAAAGACAAAATACAATAATTTCTCTGTTGTTAATCTAAGGAACATGTTCCCTTAATACATGACACGTATCTAAGTTCCATGTAAAATTCGATACACTGAAATTTCCAGCATTGTCCTGTGATGTGGTCACTACTGATTAAAAAGAATAGTGCTGGAAATAATTCAATTTTGTTTTCATTTTCCAGATCAGGTGTGTCAGACCGGGAAAATATGACTGATGGTCTTGCATCTGATTAGTAAAACATCAAGTCAGATTCCTCTATTTCCTGTTGCTTTCATTCCTTTCGTTTTTCTTCTCATCAGTTTGTTTGCTGTCTCTCTGGCTGCTATTCCAACACATTTATTATTTATTCTATTGATGATGCTGGTGTGAGGCTTTTAAGATGATATTTAAACTAGTGAGGAAAGGGACTCAGGTATCCTATAACACATTTATATGGAAAGCAAGTTTACAGAAAGTACAGAAACACATGGTTAGTGTGTGGGATGTGTGTGAATGTTATATTTTGACTCACTGATGGCCAGGAGCCCCTCCTTTGCAAAGGACATAATACACCGCCTGCCAGCTTTCAGAGGAAGGCAATGTCAGGGGGAAAAGAAAAATCTTTGAGATGAGTAATAGAAAATTTCAATTGCTCAGGGGGCCCATCTTTTTAATATATATGACTTCTTTCACCGACGAAGATCACCCTGTAATGTGCCAGGTACTCCCTGAAATGCCATTCCCCATCTGCCAGCGGAGGCCCTGGCACCCAGCCAGGCTGCCTGTGGTTGATAGACAGGAGCTTGGTGGGCACAGCCAGCCCAAGCCCAGCTGCTGGGGAAGCAGGATGCAAGAGGTCTATTAAAGCTCCTGTCCCAACTGCCAGCATCACACTGGCTTCAAGAGATTCCTGGATCTTTGCATCTTTTATTATTATTTTTTACCTGACTTCAGTCAAAGTAAAAATGGAACATGATTAATTGACTGATTTCAATAGCTACCTAGAATCTCTTACAGCAGAAAAGGAAACTCCCATACCAACTGTTGTGAGGATAGACTGGCAGAGAGGTGAGGCCAGAGACAATCAAACTATCTTCATGGTTGAACCAACTGGGTGTTGTTACAACCTAGTGTGCATAGCATGAACTCTGAGGCATGCTGGGCATTATTCCTTTTTGGTTTCCTCTCTGTTTCCATCCACAGAGCTATTAATGTTTATTGCAAAGCCCACATCCTTGGTGCATATTTTTCTGGGTAACTGGGATAAAATATTTAATTTTTTCTAACTTGAAAGCTAACCAGCCTTGAAATAGATTGCCCGATTTTTATTTTATTAATATCATTGGTTTAGATCAGTTTTAATTGTTTGGGTGGACTTGCCAGTTTTGCTGGCTACTTCCCATAAAAGTGTCTCTGATATATTTAACCTAGTTTTTGCGTATTCCATCTGAAGTTATTGTATTAAGACATTGTCTTCCAAAATAAGCTATAGACCCAAAGCAAATGCAAGCACAACACCCAGCACATGTCACTTTCAATGGAGGCCAGGATACAGGGAAAGTCATTCCCCACTGGTCACAGTGACTGTGCACAGTTCCTTCCCAGGTCTTCATTCTCTGCAGTTTTCTTGTCTAACTGAGGTATCACTCAAGCAGAAGTGCTGAGGAAGAAGAGATTTCAGAGGTTGTCTCAGGACACTCAAAGGCCTGAGGACCCGAACCTCTCTACCTTCCTCTGGGATAGGGAGACAAAAAAAAAAAAACACTCTTGGATCTGAGTTCAAGATTCCTGCCTGAGCCCTCAGACAGGAAGGGTGAGGATCAGAGAAAGGTGTGGACAGCAGGCCACAGCAGTGACTTTCGTGTCAATTGCAGGGTCTCTTTAGAGGGTGAAGTAACCTTAGCACTATAGGGCCCACTGCTCCTCAGGAGGAAATTTTCATATCTTGTGTTTGGATGGTAGGGCCTTTTCACCATCCATAAAGCTTTCTCTTTTTCTTCTCCCTCACCTCATCAACATCTGATCAAGTCTCCATAGACCAAGCCAGACTTTTTTTTTTCTTTTTCTTGTGGGCCTCTGCTTGGCTGTGCAATTTCTTCCCTAGGAAAGAATTTTATGAGCCTTACAGTTGCCTGTTGTTTTAATTGGTTCTTTATTCCCATTGAAAGCATTTTTATTGATAGATTTAATACATTATAGCATTTGATCCTATTGTTTCTTTTGTCCTGCCTCCTCCACTCCTATCCCATGAGCCCCCTCCTCTTGGTAAGCAGTCCTTCTTCTGTGTTGATGGCTCATTCCTGTCATCCTTCATCCTGATGGCACAGCGTTGATGGGCTCAGCACTGTACATGTCTCAGGAGAGTAACCATGGTAACAACATCCACTGTGAGGTCATGAATTCACCAGTCAGCTCATTCTTTCCGCCCCCTCTTCCAAAATGTTTCCTGAGCCTGGAGGGCATGATAGAGATGTCTACTTTAGGGTTCAGCTCTCAACAGCTCTTATTTCCAGCTTCTGTGAGTTCTGAGTCTAGTGCTTACACTTTATAGCTGTCCCTTAGTGTCCGTGGGGGAGTTGGTTCCATGATGCCTAGATACCAAAACCTTAGATGCTTAAACTCATGATGGAAAAAGGGATAATATTTGAATAAAACCTACATTTCTCCTTCCATCCACTTTAAGTCATTTGGTTTATTTTTAGAAGCTAATAAAATGTCAATGTTTTGTAAACATATTACTCTGTTTATGGAGAGCTTCAATTAGTTGATGCATGTTTTTAATTTTTAAATTTTATTTGTAAGCAGAGATATAGAGAGAATTGGCACACCAGGGCATCTAGGAACTACAAACAAATTCCATATGCATGTGACTTCTGGCTCTACTTGAGTGCTGGGGAATTGAACCCAGGTCTTTAGGCTTTTGCCTTAACTGCTGAGCCATCTCTCCAACTCCTAGTTGAGGCATATTTTGACTCATATTTAATTTCCTGAATCCATGGACAGAACCCATGGATGCAGAAGTCCACACCAATAGTCATTTTATCCCATCTAACAGCTCTCAAGATAGCTGAACAGAAGCCATGTTTTGTCCTTGTAGTCATGAACTTGAGCTTGCAGGTGGCAGGTGCTCATTACATATTTAATTCTGATATGGGGATAATGAATTCCATCAGCAGTCACTAGGAACACAGTCCACTATAATGAGTCTATCAAAATGCAATTTCGGGAGCCCAGATAATATTTCTCAATACATTCTTCTTTTAGTGTGGACATTAGCAACTTGATAAAATCTTGGTGTGGTGTGTGAAGACACAGAGACTCTGAGATCCATCTGTCAGAACCCATGTTCACAGCTGAGGCTCCTGGGGAGTCCCTTAGACTGACTTCCTGTGCTTCCATTCACTTGTCAACAAAGTCCTGCTCATGAGCTGATGGGAGGAGTCCGTGAGCTAGCCTAGCCTGCTTCCTGGGATGTTAAACACACCCAATAAACAAGACTATTCTGAGGTTTGAAAAGGTCAGAGGCAATCCTCAGCTTGTTTCAAAAATACTTTTTCCCTGTTTAAAATGTTTTGCTACTTCTTACAGTGACCTGTAAAATATATATTTGATCCCTAGCTGAATCTGGGAGCCCATTCATCCTTTTCTCTCCCCCCAGTCTTTCCTACAATCACTATAGGCTCCCACATACTAAATGCAAACCTTCCTTCCTTCTATCCATCCTTCCTTCAAGTGCCTGCACATACCATTTCTTGTTCAGAAAAGTGTTCCCCAAAGTTCCATTCTGGCTGATTGCTCATGTCACCTCTATAGGACACTTTCCCTCACCTCTCAGAAGTTTTCTGGAACATTCCATTAATACTACTCCAGTTCTCTGTCTTCTTTCTTTGGGAGTACTTAATTGCTGTCAGAAATTCACAAATTTTGGTCTGGGGAGATTGCTCTGTGGTTGCCTACTGAGGTTTGGGGTTTGATTCCCCAGAATTAATAGAAAGCCACTTGTACAAAATGGCGCATACATCTGATCTCTCTTTCTCTCAAGTAAATAAATTAAAATATTTTAAAAAATATATCTTGAAAATAATTTTACAAACTTGTTCATATGCTTATTTTTGTGTCTCTGCCATACATAATAAGCCTAGTTATTATTGCAGGGTATGTTTTTCCTTATTCATCTTTGTCTCTTATCCTCAGCAGAGTGAATGGCATGGGGTGGATAGTCAATATTTACAGATTGGTTCCACTTTGCCCAGGCTGTAGGATAGCAGCTTGTATTACAACTGACAGTGGTGTTAGAATTCTAGAGACATCCAAAAATCTTCAAATCAATGACAGCCGTTGGCCAAGTTTTAGTCCAAGGGTGCTCCCCACCCCATTTTATTTATTTTTTAAAGAAATGTTCATATTTTATTTTTATAAATTATACATTTATTATCCATATTTACATACACTGAATGAGAAAATAATGTGTTGTTGTCCCCACCTCCCCGATTTCCCTCTTCCCTGTCCCCACCCCACTTTAGTAGTTTGCTGCTCCCTGCAGAAAGGAGCCTCAATCTTAGACTACAATGGCAAGAAACAGTGATCTGGGTGGTTGAGGTCCAGGGCAAGGGTCCAAGGAAGGCCTAGGGCAAAGGGAGGGTGGCACTTCTGTAGAGTCATCGAAGTGAATGTGATTTAGACCAGGGTACTCCGACAGGAGGAACAAGGAAAAGTAGAAGAATTCAGTGAGTCTTGACACCTAATTTACTTAAATTCCTCTGAACTTTGGAATATATATATATACACATATATATATATACATATACATATATATATATATATATATATATATATATATATATATATATATATATATATAAATTGGTGTGCCTACTCTTGCAAGGAACTACAGCAGGTTTTCTCTCTCCTGGTGCTCTGGAGTGGTATTGATTAAAGGTGCCTGATAAATTAAATGGTGTAGTCTGTCTTTGGAGGTACAGGGTGGTAATGGCTCCAGGTAAAGGGTTGTGACTGCTTTGTCAAAGACATTTGAAGTCTCCAAGGCTTTGTGATTTCATCCAAGAAGTTCTGGAGTGCTGGGGGAAATGTTGCCATGGCAGCCAATAGTTACCAGGAAGGGAAAAGAGTGAAGGGTAATGCTAAATAGTTTGCTAACAGCGATGTCTGGCTTGCTCTTTGAATTTTTCCCCTAAGAAATTTCTTTTAAACTGTCTCATTAAAATTATGAATCAATAGACTTGGTCAGTATAAGTAATTGGTAGCAGGAATGTGTATAAGTGTACACATGAAGATAGCATCAGATGTGCATGTGTGTATCTTCACATTTGCACAAAAAGAAAAAAACCCAAATGAGTGCTTTTGATGTATATTACATCAATGGCTCATTGGAACTTTCAGGAATTAGTTATTATGAATAGCTAAGTTTTCTAAGGGACCCAAAAATTTATTCTTTAAGCATCAAAAAATGCTTAATGTTTAATTTATTGCATTAATAAATTTGTAATACATGAAAGTAGAAAGAAATGATAGGAGTATTTTACTTATAACACTTATAATGGTTATAATTAAGCAATCAATTGTGTAGCTGTATAATGTCTGGATACCTTCCAGAAAATAAGACAAGGCAGGAAGGGCCATTGCATTTTACACAGGACCTTTATACTTGCATTTAAGCTGTGTTCAGCAAACATCTTCCCCATCTCTTCACTGAATGGGTGAGTGAGTGAGAGATGACCAAGGAAGAACCAACCAGTCACTGTGGCAGAAATTCCCCATAAATTAACTGGAGAACTCGAGGCTGAGATTTTCCTTGAATTGCTGAAGGATTGTACTTCTGTGAAACTATGCATACAACCAATTTCAAGCATCACAAATATATGGCCACATATACTTCAAAAGTAGAACACATGTCTCACAACAATCTCCAGGCAGAATGAGAAGAACAGGTCAGGGTGCTTGCTTCAATGAATTTTGGAGATCACAGTGGCAGTTGGCTCTGAGAGGATCACAGGAAATCCCTGGGAGTCACAATTTTATCAGTGTTTGCCCAAGCTCACGATCAACCTCTGTATCTCTTTGGATCATATCTGGAAAAGACAGGCCAAGGATAGAAGTATAAACCAAGCAAAGTAAGTTTGATGTGTTTTCTTTTTAATCTGTACATCTACTAGAAGACAAAAATGAGCCAGTGCTCTTTATTTCTGACCTTCAGTGATCAAGGGCATTCCTCAAAAGACCCATGATCGTGTGTTTCCTGGCAACACTGTACATGGAGGGCTTTATCTTAACAGAACCATAGATGCTCTTAACAGACATTTTACTTACTCACAGCTCATGCCCATGCTTCTTCCTCCTTTAGTTTATTACAAAATGTGAACTTCTTGCCTCAGATCTCTGACTCTGTCCTGATTTTCAGCAGATTTGCACCCTCTTACTTCACTTCAGTGAAGAAATCAAAGCATTAAAAAGAGTGACTAAGATCTGTTTCATTAGCCATTCCATTTTACACTTGCCAGCCTCAAGGAAAGGGTATTGGCTGATTTCTGCCAAGGGATGTACCTCTGTTTGGGCTCCAAGTTCTTTGGATATCTGCTTCTATCCTGCACTATGAAGTACCCTTCCTATGCCCTGCCTGTCCATCCTTTCTTTCCAATAGCTTTCTTACATAACTAGAACAAAGAGCAAGTTTCATCTGAGCTCAGTTCTAGTTACTTTCATATACTTGTCATCTCAGTCATCATCATCTTTAGATGATTTAGGAAAGTTCTTGTATAAATTTGAGGTTGCTTGAATGTGTGTCCCCCATAGACTTGAGTGGTTTATAAAAGCCTGTAACATGAATTTCTAGTCAAATGACTGGAAGAGGTATCACTGGGGCAGATCCTGGAGTCCAGCCCTACAGTGTCACTGGGGGCAGATCTGAATCCCAGCCCAGAAGAAAGAAGAGCAATCTGAGCTGGGTGTGGAGTCCTCTGATCCTTGCTGCTGGGTCCCTGCTGTTAGCTGTCCATTGAGAGCTTGTTGATTTTGCTTTTCACTGGACATTTTGATTGCTTCTCATTGTTTCTCTCTGCTTGGATGTATGGAAGCAATTTCTTCTGCCACTGATGGAACTTCTCCCTGGATCTATAAGCTGGAAATAAGCCCCTTTCTCTTATAAACTGTGTCTGGTTTGGGTGCTCATGTCAGCCACGTGAAGCTGATGACAACTAATGTTATGAACCAAATAGATAGAGCTGGGAAATAAAAAAAATGATTAGGAGAAGAATGCACAATATCCACATAAAACACATCTCACGGGATGGGCAGTCATCCATCTGTCATTACTGATTTGCACATCAGTATTTATAATATGGATTCTGGTCAACCTTCTCATTAATTCATGTGGGAAAGGTATTGGAGACCATCTTTGGCAATCCTTGCTTGCTTCCAATGATCCTTCCCCATAAGCAAAATCTTTTCCTCTGAATGGTAGTGACCTCCATCTTTCTTCATTTTTTGACTGTTATCTGATCATCAATCAGAGAATTCTGTCCAAATATTCCAGTATCTTATTCTTTACTCTGACAATTGCCCATGATACTACCTATGATTTTCCTTGTGTCTACACTATTTATTCCACTTATTGAATCATCTTCAGAATGCTCAGGAGGCTCCCACTGAAACCTGTAAGTCTTACCTCAGTTCAAGTTCAGAGTCACACGAGTGCAGAGTCACCTGTCCATTCTTCTGAGGAAACAATCCTATGGAAAGTTCCCTAAGCTATTCACCATGGCCAACAATTATACTGAGACCCTATGAACTAATTTTAGATTTCTGTATCGCTTGCATGTCTAATGACATCTCTATTCATTATTTTTCTTCTCTCTCACTTGCATAACCATTGGGCCTTTGACTTCCTAGGGGTTTCTGATAATTTATCCCATAAAGGATTTTCCTCCTTCATAAATTTTCTCTCCTTAAATTGATGATCTCATCTTCTGTCAAGATGAAACATGACATAAGAGAAAGTAAAGATTTTGATCTCCAATTTGAGTTAGTTCTCTTATTTGCTATTATCATTAGTGTGGTTGGTGGCATATAATAATTGTAGGAATGGTGACATTAATTTAACAGCAATTGCTATAGACCAACAAGTTCATCTCCTTGGAAAAGTCACATTGCCTCTCAATCTTCAATCTCCTCCTCTCTAAGAACAATAACAGTTACACTTCTAAAAGGCTGTTATGCAAACTATATAGAAGACTGTGGAATAATTTGGTAAATATGCTTCCAAAAAAGAATGTAAGAGCCATGGTGAGGGAGAATATCCAGAGACATTGCACCCCTCTCAGTAACAACATACAAAGGGCTGGGGGAAGTTGGCTACCTCTGGTGCAGTTCATAACCCCCCATCCTATGGACAGATCTAGTATGTGTACCAAGGAGGGTCCCAAGTGGGTAGGGAACAGAGAGGAGGGAAATGGCACCATGACAAGATTTGTTCATGCAATGCATATAATTATTCATAATAAAGATATTAAAAAAGTAAAAATATGGTTCCCGGGGCTCCTAATGCACTTAACATATGTAATGGATTCCTCTGGGTACTTGGAAGCATGGAGAGCATCACTGAAAACATTGAAAGGTAGTGGAATTCCCTAATAATGGTGTGTTTTCTATCAACCTGACTGGACTAAAGGATTCCCAGGTAGATCAGAAAACATTCCTCCTGGGTATGTCTGTGAGAGTTTTCCAGAAGAGATTAGCAAGTGATTCAATGGATTAAGGAAGATTGACCCCATAGATGTGTATAGAAATCATTCCATCCACTAAAAGTTCGAGAGAAATGAAAAGGGCAGAGGAAAGATAGACCTGCTGTGTGACTGAGCTGGGACATTCACCTTCTCCTGCCTCAGAAACCAGACTTTCATGGGCTTTAAACCAGTATGTCCATCATCAGTTTCCTCAGCTTAAAGCCTGTGAGTTTGGGAAGGGACTATACCCTAAGCTTTTCCTGGCCCCCAGCTGAAGAATGACAGATGGTGAGAATTCTTAGTTTCTATAATCACATGAGTCAATTTCTCATGATCTGTGCCTGCTGAGGCAATTTCCCATAATCCCTTCACTCTCTTTTTCTGAATACATGTGTGTGCATGCACACAAAAACACATACAAACCATTGCTTCTGATTCTATAAAGAACTCCAGTACAACCTTATCACAAACAATTATAGACTACAATTCTAATATATGTAAAGTCATCATTCTTACTTATGTCTCTCCACATGTAATGCTAACTGCTATCTAGTTTCTACATGCATGCACATTTCACATTTCTTTGTCTAATGAGCATTTCTGTCAAAGCGAGAAGATAATTTGAATGTCAGTGATTGTTCCCAGGCACTATGTAAAAAAGTCTATCTTACATAAAGAAATTAAAACAGCCGGGGAATGCCTAAGTTTTGACAATCATATAATTTTTCAATACTGGACATTAGCTCATCTCCCTTTTTGTTTAGAACACAAACACAATGGGGCTGATTTCATGGTGTCTGAGACAAGCATGTTTGCATAAAAGCCAAAATGGAAAAAAATAAAAATAAAAATGTCATGGGCAACCAACCTGTATTGGGCAAGAAGGTCTGAGAGGTGGAAGTGGAGAGGGTATTGTTTCATCAGTGAGAAATTGGTAACTCTAGACGTCTAGATCTGGCTTTTCACTGTCACATTCAAAGATATTTTTAAGAATTGTGGTCTTTACATTTCTTTTATAATAACATAATTTTCTATCCCTTTGGGTTTGGAAGATACATGCAGGTTTTAGCAGCTGCACAGATGAGTTTTAGCCATTGCAAGAAACCTATGTGTTGGCCTTGGAAACATCTTCCATTTGCTTATTCCTAAATTGGATGCCCCATCAATCCCCAGGGGGAACAGGATGACCTGCCTCAGTGGCTGGGCACACAGAACAAGGATGTTGATTTTGACAAGTCTGTTAGGAAGCAGCAGCCCAAGACTGTGTCTCCAAGTTTGTGAAACCTGTTTTCATATCTGGATTCTGGTCATGTCAGAGCACCTGGCAAACAACACTGTCACCACGGTGACTTGTCAGCTCGCTGACACTATCTGTGCTCTACCCCCTGCAGCAGCAGCTCAGAACAGGGAATATGTCAGTCAAAACAGCAAGACTACCTGATGTAAGGGTGAGAAAAGAAACTGACTCAGTGCATGGCTTCTGAAATCAAGTGTCTGGGTTCTAATGTGTGCTTTGCCACTTGATTATTAAGTGACTTTATTCTTTTAATATCTTTATTATGAATAAGTATATATATATATATATATATATATATATATATATATATATATATATATATATTGTATGAGCAAATCTCATAACTGTGTCCCTGTTTCCCTCCTCTTTGTCCCCTACCCACTGGGGTCCTAACTTGGTGCACATACTGGATCTGTCCATAGAATAGGGGGTATGAACTGCACCAGAGGTATCCAGTTTTTCTTTTTTTTTTTCCCCCTTTGTGAGTTGTTGCTGAGGGGGGCAATGGCTCTGGATATTCTCCCCACCATGGTTCTTGCATTCTTTCCACCCCCTCTTCTGCTCAGTTCCCTGAGTCATATTGGTGAGTTTTGAGTCTGCTTTATTGTTGAGATCTTAAGTATCTCTGGATCTTTGCCCTGGGTTGTGTTGGGTATTGTCGGCATCTGTCTCCATTGACTTTTCATGGGTCATCAGACTTGCTGTGGTGACTGCTCTCCTGTTTGTCTCATCACTTTCTTGTAGGTTTCATTTGGGCCCTGTGTGAAGGCTAGGTGTGCTTTGTCTCCAGTCAGAATGTCAGCCATCATCCAGTGTCTTAATGGTGGAATTAAGTTGACCCCCGCTCTCTCACTGCCTTCTGAAAAATACAAACAGAATCTCGATTGGAGAGTGAGATCAATCTTAAAATGAGAATATGAGACATCACTGATATCATAAGCTTGCTTATTATGCAGAACTATATGTAAAATTTTTTGAAACTGTATGTCCATTCATTTCATGCTTATGACAAGCTCATCTCAATACACAAATTATGCATCCTGACCTTAATAAGAAACTAATGCTTGTCTTCATGACTACCAGAGGTTGGCTTGGATAACTTTTAATTACCAGATATTTTGACACAGCTCAGCTGCACTGTTTAGAGCTGTTGGAGATTCCATTGGATGCACGTTATTGCATCAAGCACCTAAGCATTTTGCTCTAATTCATGCATTTTATGCAAAAGCAGTCACAACCATCAGGAGTTTCTTCTTTCTCTGTCCATCTCTGTCTATGCTGTCCATGAGCCAGCCTTCCTTTCATGTCTATCTCCAGGAGCAGAAGCAACAAGCACTTGAGGACATTGATATTAAAGCATGTTCACATACCAGAATGTGCAAGCTTCTCCCAAGATATACCAGTCAGTAATCCATCCATCTTTGGAGGTAGAACTCTTGGTGCCTTGAAGTAATGTATCAACTTCATTTCTCATCCATATATCTTACAGGTCCATGTAGGACGGCTTCCCCTCTTGCTCTCTTCATAGCCTTTTCTGAGGGTTTATTTCCTTTTTGTCCTCAAAACTTAAATAGCGGGCTGGAGAGATGGCTCAGCAGTTAAGGCACTTGCCTCCAGTGCCTAAGGACCCCGGTTCAATTCCCCAGTACCCACAAAAGCCAGACTCACAAGGTGGTGGCCCTGGTGTGCTCTCTCTCTCTCTCTCTCTCTCTCTGTCTCTCTCTCTCTCTACCTATCTATCTCTCATCTCTCTGCTTGAAAATGAATAAATAAAATATTTTAAAAACACAAAAAAAATTTAAAAACTTAAATATCAGACTGTTTAACAAAATTTTGTTGACTAAACTGAGTTCCCAAATAAATCCCAATCCTCCCTGACACTTCCCTTTCAACTTCAGACTATGAAGGATTCCTGGAGACTTTCTACTGTGCTTATTTTACTGGGTATATGCCATACGTACGAAAGCTATGAAATATTAGCAACAATAATTCAAAAAAAGATCCCTTGCCAAACTAATTTGTGATGCAGCCTTATTTAGAGTATAGTGGTTACTTCTTGGCTGATTTGAAAGATCTGTGAGTCCATTTATCTGGTTAATCTCCAAAAGTCATTACAGTCTTAATAGTTAGTGGCATTCAGTCTAGGCTTTATCAGTGAGCTTCCCAGAGCCAATATTTTCTTCTCAATGGGGGCTTGGAATATTCATTAATTTTGCCATTAGTTTCTGTATCTGCTGCTTGGTATGCATAATGAGTGCATTTGAAAATTAGTGGGGTGAATATTTTGCAATTATAAAAGCAATTAATATTTTGGTTACATCCAAATAGAACTGTCTTTTAAGAATCTAACACACAATAACAGCAGAAAATATATGCTGATACCTCAGCTGTAACTAGATGTAGAGAGAAGAATTTTTGAACAGCCATGCAAATGACTCCGTTCATGGACAATTTAAGGACAATGCACTTTAACTCAGAGCATATCTTCACCTTCTCTGAGACCAGTTGACGTACACCCTTTCCTCGTGAAAAGGGAAATATTGACTGTCTCCAAAGGTATTTGACAACATTAAAATTCTGTTTGTGACTTTTGTAAACCTCCCTTGGAAAATTACAAGCGAGATTCAAAGGATTTCCGACAGCTGGGGAAGGAATTGATGGATGACCTGCTATATTAAAGACAGCCAACTTTCTGCTCATCTACCAAGAGGACGAATGCAAAAACTGAGGTCTGGGGAGGGCATGATTACTGAGAGAGCAAAGTGTGTCAGCATCAGAGATCTCTAGCCTTAGCCTAGGGTGAAAAACTATTCTTTCATGTACATGTGTACAAACAGACACATGAAGCTTCACTGGAACATTTATAGAGACAGATAAATACAGTTGTGTGTAGAGATAATATGTGCATAATGCAATATTTAGTATCTGTACTTGAAACCTTATGAGGAGCAAGTATTCTGGTCCTTGACCTCTCACAGTTGAGTTCTACTCTTACTCTCTCAATTACTTGATTTTGCATATTTACCTTTCTGAATGAGTTTGTCAGAATGATACTGGGACCCACCAAGATAGATCTAGGAGGGGAGTTACCAATATTAGTAAAACCATTCAGATCCTTCTCACGGGTCCAAATGTTGGTCTCCGTGTATAGCCTAGCAATCATTAGCCCTCTAGGTACAGGAACCTGCTACACCAAACAGTAAGAGTTGAAGGTTTCCATGGATACCTCATCCTGGGACAGGTAAAAATGATAATCTGAGAATCTCTTTGAACAAGCACATCGGACAGGGAGCTTGCGGTAAGCCAGTCTATATACGGAGCAGAGTGTCTACAAATGATTTCCAAAGATCACTTTAATTAGGGAACAAAAAGAGAGGAAGAAATGAATTTTTGGAAGCCAGGAAAGTACAACACATGTGATATTTTTATTGCTGCTTAATACTACTGATGGATTGGCCTACCCCGAGATTCTTGGGTTTCTGTTTTTGTGAAGGAGCTCCTTTGCCAAATTGATGGAGGCATAGATTGTATTCTATGGACGTCTCATTGATGCACATCTGTTATTTTTGCCTATCCAAAAGCCCCTCTTCACTTTTTTTCTAGAATATTACATTTTTCCTAAGATAGCATAAGTCTTATATTTTTCAACTCACTGAATTTTAAGTGTTTGGTCCAATTTCTGACTCAGGTGCATGCAAGCGTCTACTCCCATCTACTCAGAACAGAGGTGCATCTTTCTCCGCAAATGCTGCCACAGTCAGCATATGTGAAAGAGGCTGAGAGACCCCTCCCTGAGGGTGTTGCTTGTGCACTTGGAAAGGGGCATGGTGCTTGACAGAAGCAGTTGTAATATGTAAAACCGGAGAACAAAATCAATGAAACATGAGGAAAGCAAAGAGACAGAAATGTTTGGATAATATTGCTACAGGGTCTGAATCTAGCTATGTGTGAAGACAGCTGAATTAGGCTTTTCAGTTATGGAAAAAATACATTTATTTTTATGACTGTCATGTTTCGTTAGCCATGAGTTTCTGCTGCTGTGGAATGAGTTCTGACTAACATACTTTCTGATTTTCACAAGATCATAAAGCTCTGCCTTTCTAGTATTTCGGGGTTGCCAACTACTATAGGAATTACAAGAAAGAAACTGGAAACAAAGAAGAAAAATTCCAAAGGGTGACTGTCAAACTGAGCCTGATTTTTGGTACTAGGTCTTCACAGGTTTCATTAAATTTCAATGACTGGCTAAATATTTAAAACAAACATTTGAAATTAGGATAAATGAAAGTAAGTTAAAAAGAAACATATAATTGATATTTATGGAATTTCTTGGGCTATAGGTCAGGTTTGGCAAGAAAGTGTTTCTTAGCAGGACGTTCAGAAACTACCTCAAAGAGCCAAGGGTTACTGAGGGCAGGGGCAGGTAATGGAAGGAAGTGAAAATTTCCCACGTGATCTCCATTGTCAGAAATCTTTTGGGATCCATTCAAATATAGAGGTCAGGCTATTGCTACACCAATGGCAAACTTGCAGGATTTCACAAAAGCATCAAGGGCCAGCAGAGAGGTCACAATGACCTTGAAGTATGCTTCTAATTTGGATAAAAGTAGCAAAGAATCTCTTACATATTCAGTGCAGCACACATATATCCATGCAACTCCTGTGGTGAGAGGAGATTCCAAGACAGGCGAAGGAGAAAGGAAGAGATGAGGAACTGTTGTTTCTTCCATCTGGAATGAGGCTCATTCTAGTTTTGTGGAAGCTTAGCCCAGGCTTTTAAACATGACCCTGATCTGAGCAGTGTTAAGAAAGGCCACTTAGATGTGTTTAAATAATCAGCAAGTCAATTCTTTTCACACATATGAGGATGATGACTGGGCAAAGATTTGAATCAAGTGTAACAAGAATTATAACAATTGATACATTTCTTTCTAAAACCTTTTGGCAACTGTCAGTCCAAAAAGATGTAACATAGTTATAATCAGGTCACTGAACAGTTTGGCAAATGCACCTTTTTTTGCTTCTTGCATTACAAAGAAAGGAGTTGGCTGTGGAATTAGACACAGCGTGGAAGCTGAAAGCAATCCAAATGTAGGATCTGGGATATTTAGAATTAAATGACTCATGCTTGGTCACATGAGACATTCACATGGGAAATTATCAGTAGAACTGACATGATCTCCTACTTCTTCTCACAGTGTGCCTAATGACTGACTGAAGGCTCTAGAAAGGTATACAGAGTGGCTTCTCTTCTCTCAGTATTTCCCACAACAGTTTCTTTGAATAACATAAAAAACCCTAATGAAAGCATAACTATTATTGTCCCCAAATGTAGAACTTGGAACTTGGTATGTCTTACTCCCTGAAGGCAAAACCTTCTGTTCCAAATATGGACATTTTTGTTTAACATGTAAGTGTATCCATAGGTAGCACTTCAAAGTATTCTTTGGTACATACCTCAGACAAACTTCCAGAACTTTCTGAAGTACTTGTGCTCTATGCATGGTATTGTAACATAATAAAATATACACATATGACTTCTGCCACTAGTTCCTGGGAAAGAGGCCTCAAAACTCTTTAATTTCCTGACTAACAGGGTTTCTAGTTTTATCTTTTATTCCAATATTTAGTCTTTCACCTTAGTTTCTGGTACTGAGGGCCTGAATTCTTTGAAATCTGTTGGGAGATAGAAATGTCTTTTTTTTTTTTAATGAAGAATATAACTCCACGATTAGAGGCTCCTCCCCTATCTTCTTGCAGGGAGGGGCTGTAGAGATCGCTTAACAAATTTTGCTTTTATACAATAGGTCTATTGAGACCATTCTGAGCCAGGGATCTGGAAGAAAGTTTGAAAAAGAACACTGATGGGTGTATGAACAATTCTCATCTAGTTTCAGAGAATAAAAAATGTCTTTAAAGAGATTGTTGCAGTCAGCTTTCTAGTTGCTGAGCAGAAAGATCCCAAGCAAAACCGGCTTGTGGATGAATGAGTTTATTTGTCTTACAGACTTGAAGGGAGACTCCATCATGGCAGGGAAGATAATGGCATGAGCAGAGGCTGGACATCACCTCCGCCACAGCATGGCAAACAATGGCAGGAAGCTGTGTCAAACACTGGCAAGGGAAAGCTGGCTTATAACCCCATAAGCCCGCCCCCAACAACACAGCTCCAGCGAGGTTGTAAAACCCAAACTGCCATCAGCTGAGGATCAATCATTCAGAACACATTCTTTTGTTTGTGGGGGACACCTGGATCAAACCATGACAGAGAGCAAAACCATTTTCAGAAGGCAGTGAAAACTGATGACAACCCAATTTCACCCACAAGACCTGAGATGTTGCCTGTCACCCAGGCAGGAGATGAACCACCACTAACATATGATATAGAGTCCAGACAAAACTTTTGAGGGAGTGGTGAGAGGAGCATGAGACCTCCACAGCAAGTCTGATAACCTGGGAAAGGATAATGGAGACAGACACTGAGGATACCCAACATAATCCAAAGCAGAAATCCGAGACTCTTAAAACCTCAATAGTAAAGCAGACTTAAAACTTACCCAACATGACTCAGGGAGCTGAGCAGGAGTGGGGCAGAAAGATTGTAAGACCCATGGTGGGCCAAAACATCCAGAGTCATTGCACCCCTCAGCAACAACATACAAAGAAAAAAAAACTGGATACCTCTCATAAAATCTACAACCCCCTATCCCATGGTCTGATTCAGAGAACCCAATGGGGAGGGCCCTCACAGGGTTGGGGACAGGGAGGAGGGAAATGGGGGTACCATCACAGGACTTGCTCATACAACAAATCTAATTATTAACAATAAGTATGTTAAGAAAATATTACTAAAATACATATTTTTTATTTTTAAATATTTTATTTATTTTCTTACACACACACACACACACACAGAGAGAGAGAGAGAGAGAGAGAGAGAGAGAGAGAGAGAGAGAGAGAGAGAGAGAGAGAGAGTACCAGAACCACACCTTGTGGGTCTGGCTTATGTGGGTAATGGGAAATTGAACCCAGGGCCTTAGGCACTGGAGGCAAATGCCTTAACCACTGAGCCATCTCTCCAGCCCCTAAAATACGTATTTTATAGCTTGTAAATACCTATTCATGCAAGGAAAAGAAAAAAATATTGTTTTAACCCCCCTATGTGTAAGGCAAAGATGACTATTGGTGTTTGCTTGATAAATATTTATGCACATGTAAATAAGTACAAGTCGTTAAAACTCTTGATGTTTATGAACTGATCATGAAGTTGGATGCTGAGCTGACATTTCTGAGTCACTGAGAAAATCAGATTGAAAGGAAATCAATTCCAATGAAAAGCAATGGGAGGAGGGCTTTGTGTACGACTGGAATGAATGACAGAGATAGAGAAACAGCTTTAGGAAGCATATAAGGCAATAAAGTCAGGAATATAAACTGGTGCAGAGGAAACTTCTAGATCTCGGTCATGGCAAAAGACCGGATTAACAGCAGTGAGCTACCAAAAAGGGATTTTGAGGAAGTAAAACTTAAGCAGACAGATGACAGAAGGGTTGGCATGGACTAGATTTTGCTCTGTAAAATAAATCTCAGTGTTTCTGTATTTCATTTTTAAAAAGTGATTACTTAAAATATCTCACAGGGACTATCCCCTTCTTTCAGTTTACTTGTTTCTTTTTTTCTCTCAGTCCAAATTGCTATACCAGAGACACTGGAGACAATGCTGGGCTAAAACATTGCTGAGGCAATGGGAGAACTGGAACTCACAACAACAACAATGTTGTAAGAAGCAATTCATCAGCATCATTGGCAGTTGATGGGATAATACTTCTTTCAAACCAAAATTAAAAGATAATTCCAAACTAAAAAAAAAAACAAGTTGAAAAACAAAGCAATTCAGACAATTTTCAAAATGCTTTTTCTCTTGAGTGTCAAATACAGGGTAATTTCATTTTAATATCTGCACATGTAAACTTAGTGTTAGGATGTTTCCTTTCTCTTCACCTCCCCATCTCTTTCCTTTTCATAGCTTTTCTTTTTTCCATCATTCTCTTCCCTTTTTTTTTACCAGCCTCTCCCTCTTTCTCATCTTCCTTGAACTCCTCTCTTCTCTTTTCCCCCTCCTTTTCTCCCTCCTTCATTCACTCTGTTCCCCTTTCTCCCTCTCTCCTTCCTTTCTGACTTTTCTTTTCTCATTTCTTTATTTTTTCTAAACACTGTCTCATAAAGTCCAGGTGGCCCCAACCTTACTCTTGCAGCAGTGGATAGACTTGAAATTCTGATCTTTCTGTTTTCACCACTGAGTAACTGGAGTTATAGGCATGCATCATCACACGCAGTTTATCCAGTTCTGAAGGGGGAATCCAGGACTTTGTATATGCGAGGCAAACATTCTATCAAGGAAACTATATCCCATGCCACTAGAAATACATTTTTAAACAATCAAAATATATGTGGAATAAACTAGAGTGTACAGATAAAAGATGAATAAGGAAATATATTGAAATTTTTTGAAAAATCAAAGATCAAATTGGGGTCATAAAAGAAGAGGTGGAGACAAATGTTTCTCAGGAGTTTTTACATGACAGCTACAGAGAGTATGTGGGCCTACAGAAAGGGAGATGGAGTGGATGGTGTGAGGGTTAGCAGCTCAATCAACTGGATGAAAAGATGTTATGTATTGAGATGAGACAAAAACCTATAAAGAGAAGCTTTAGAAATGGGGAACCTCAAAAGGCAATCCAGGAAGGCACATAAGGAAAGAATCTTGTTTTGCGTGAAAGAGTGATCATGTGTGTGAAATGTCATGATAGGTCAAGAAAGATAGGATTGAGCAGGGTGGAGTCATTGGCATTTGTTGCAGTCAGCCACACGCACAGTTATGGGAGGAAGGGATTTATTGAAGTTACAAATACAGAAGAAGTTCCATAATAGGGAAGAGAGAGAGAGAGAGAGAGAGAGAGAGAGAGAGAGAGAGAGAGAGAGAGAGAGCATCACCAATACCACACACACACACACACACACACACCAGCAAAATAGACAGGAAGAGGAAAGAGATTTCCATCCTTCTTGTCTGGAATTTTCTTCCTATACTGCTCAACCAGGAAGAGATGTTTGTTTCTAGATAACATGACTTCCTGAATCCCCTGACCCTCCTTCTCTTCATTTCAGAGAAAATCTGCTACACAAAACACAAGATTACTGTGGATTGCTAATATGTTAAACTGACAATAAAACCATCACATCATAATTGCTACTCTCATTTGAGAGAGCCACCAGAAATCATTGGTTTCTAACAGATTTACAAACAAAACACAACCTTATTCCATAGTTTTATTCTACCTTTAGAAACTTGTAATAACAAAAATTGAAATTTTTAAGTTTAGCCCCACTATGGAGGCTAGTTATTTTCCAATCATATCCTTAATTTAAATAATTTGCATAAGAGAAGTATGAGTGGTGATTTTGTTGTGAACATTGTGAGATTAAATTCTCCATCTAGATCGACAAATAACCTATGAGGATCATACCACAAAGCCTAGTTTTAAAAAAATATGGTGGTCATTAATATATATATATATATTTTGAGACAAACTATATGACCCATGATGCAAAAGAACATATGATAATAAACATGTAAAGTATATTTCATAAAATGACTTCCAGTAAAACATTGCTCTGACTCTGGCTCTGCACATTTCTCTGGGAATTTCTTGCTGAGTCTCATGTGCACGTTGGTTTTTAGAACTATTTTTAGAAATCCCATTTTTTGTATGGCTGCTATCGGAACATCGTATCCGGTCTTTAGAGCCTCTATGGGAGATTCTACCCTCTGAGCAAAGGCAGTGAGGACTACTGAGGGATGCACAGCCTCCAAAATCCCATCCTTTAGGCCCTCTGTGATGGAGGTCTGGACAGCTCCCTTATGTAGTCAGAACAGGAATCATATGCTCATTTCCTCCCCTAAAGGGCCTCCAAAAGAAAAAAAAAAAGAAATCCTTACATAAAATACAGCAGCTCCAGATGGTGACTTGCCATCAACTAAGAGAACCGATAATTTTAGTTAACCCTTAGAAATCTTACTGTCAATCAATTCTTCTCTTTCAATCTGCCAGAAGGTCTTATCACAAGACCAGTTCTGTGCCCAATATGATCACTAATTCCTTATGTACAAATATCTACTGAACTTAGTGCAAGGAAGAACTGCTAAATATAAACTTACTTTGAATGTAAACCTGAGACTGGAGTAAAAACAAGACCTTCTCTTAGTGAACACTTAAACATATTTTGAAAGAAAAATTAATTGGAAGTTTGCTACTTGGTGAGGCCATTCTTGCAGATTCTGTAGGCCAGAGATGGACTAGTCATTCTCCTCTGATGTCTTTCTCTTCTGTTGAATTCAAGATTCCAAAAGCTTGAGTGGGTTAAGATATTTAAATGTCAAAGTCTAAATTGTATGAGCTGCAGTTCCCCAAAAAACATTTTATATTATATTATTATATTAATTATATTACGTTGAAAATTTTACCAGGCTGATGGACTGGTAAGAACTTTGTGATTGTGGAACCCTAGGATCTTGCCGATCCAAAACCAAATTATCCTGATTTATCTTTTGCTTCCTCAAATAACTATTCAGAGCTGAAGAGATTACTCAGTGGGTAAAGACCTTTGTGTATAAGCATCAGGGCCTAAGGAGGCCTGAGAGACAGTTCAAGTTCAATCCCCAGCACTCATATAAACAGCTTGGTAGAGCCAACCACATCTGACCCCAGTCCCATAGGGGAACAGAGACCTGAGAATTTCCAGTGTTCACACATACACTCAAAAGCACACAAATCACAAACTCTTCAATCAGTAAGAAACTCTGGCTCAAATATTAACAAGCAAAAGTATAGTACAGGTTAGGGGAACCTGCCATTCTGATTTGGACACCTAAGGCTAGTGCACCTGCCACAGGTGTGTGCATTGGTCATGCAAGGGTACGTACATGTATATACATCCCCCCCCCACACACACAAGCAAAAAATCACTAAGTAAATAAATGGCCATTCATTTCCCCTTTCTGCATCTGTCCTAAAATCCCTGTGACTATGACATCAAACCTTCAGGAATATATTAGTAGTACACTAGCTTCCACCAACCCAAAAGGTAAAAATGTCTTCAGAAAGCACCTGTAACCTATTTCGGAGATTCCCCTATATTGTTGTAACCCACCTACTGGATGCTTCTGCCAACATACTTGAAAAGTGCCTTGATTTATGCTTTTCTTTTCTCTCCTGTAGCTATAAAAACCTCATGAAATGGCTTCCACATTGGATCACATTTTATTGGGAGTCATTTCAATCTGTTCTCAAGCCATGCTCACTCACATTTAGTTCGAGAATAAACTTTTTTACTTCCTATGAGATGAGAGCCGTACTTTGCATCGAGAATATCAAATTTCTTATTTTATGTATTCCGTAGCTTCCATAGCTATCTTGTGAGTATCTTAATGCTTGTGGATACTTCTATTGAATAACAAGAAAATATAGCAAACAGCATGTACTTAGGATTCTGCAATATGTTTGCTTGTCAGTCATAGCACTGGAAAATCCATTTCCTCTGGACAGGAGCTAGCCTATGATTTAGCGAAGTAATTGCTTTATCATAAGCTCTCTTCTCCCCTTCCTCTTCCCAAACATTAATTACACCAACACAAATTGTAAAAATAAGTATTTTGGCTGAAATTGTTATTTCCAAAAGTAAATATAATGAATACCTTGTTTTCATATTAATCAAAGTCACATTTATGTCCACACATCTTGGCTAAACTTTAGCCCATGATAATCACCTGTCTCTCTTTTTTATACTTTATTTATTTACAAGCAGAGAGAGAAGAGAGATACAGAGAGAGAATCGGTGCCCAGGGCCTACTGCCACTGAAAACAAGCTCCAGATGTGTGTACCACTTTGTGCATCTGTCTTTACGTGCATATTGGGAAATCAAACCCAGGTAGCTAGTCTTTGCAGACAAGCACCTTAATTTCTGATCCATCTCTACAGCTCTCTTTTCTTGAGAAAATTTGCGTTAGAAGACTTGTAAATTCTTCCTGTATAAACCACAAACTTCCCAGGGGTACAAATCTTCTACAACATGGAAATGGTAAACTCAATTACTTTGGAATAATCCCTTTGAAATGCATTCTGTCAAAAAGATAGAGCTCCCATATTTATGGGAAGACAGAAGCCTAACATCAGTAAGAAACATATTTGATGCATATATACATTATGCAATGCATACATTGAATAAATTAGCATATTCCTCACTTCATACAATAAACCTGAATAAAATCAACAAGCACACATGGACATCCATGTTATCCAATTCTCCACCCCCATCATTTTCCTATATTTTGCACTAGTTTAGCCTAGTGCTTAATCATTCCCTCCAGTTTCATTGGGAAAATGAGACCAATCTCTCACTTCTTTTGTAAGTCTTCACTCCTACCGATTGTGGTCTTGAATAAGATTTTATTGTTAATAAGTGCCCAGTGCATTTATTGTAGAGCCTTAGAGCAGATACTGTAAAAAAAGTGGTAAAAATATCGACACAGTTTTCATCCTACAGAGATAACAGTCTGTTCAGTAAACATAAATAAAACATGTACAACTACATTATTGAGTCAAGTTAGCAGGAAAGAATATAAGTTGGATTTGACCTATATAGATGGTAATGCCTTTGTAAAACTTTATACTAGCTCTCACTGGCTCTGACCATCCTGTTAGCTTGGAAGGGTCCTTACTATCAATGCCTGAGAAGAGAGAGAAAATCTGCTTAAACTATGTTGTAAGACTCAAAAACATCACCCATTATTGAATAATTATGCTATGGTAGTTATGAATTTCTAAATTATATATATGCATGTTATATATGTGTTTTCTATAAACACACACATATTATTTAACTCCCATAACTGTAGGCTATGCCATTTGTGAAAGTCCTTTAAGCTTAAAAAAATCTAATATGCTGAAGATGAAATAAATATAAAGAAAAATAGTGGATGACGAAATCTTATGGGGACCAAGAACCTAGGCTCCAAGGGGAAATTCCCACTACTTGAGATCTATAAAGAGGCTACACCCATTAGAATCCTGCCAAATTAACAATATATGTCTCATTTAACCTATACTGATCTCACTCTCCCATGGAAATTCTGCTTGTATTTTTCAGAAGGCAGCGAGACAGCTGTGGACAACCTGATTCCTCCAACAAGCCATGGGATGATGGCTGACACCCTGGCAGGAGATGAACCACCCCTGGCTTATCACACAAGACCCAAATACAACCTATGAGAAAGTGGTGAGATAAACAGGAGACCTATCATCACAGCAAGTCAGATAACCCAGAAAAGGTCAAATAGACAGACACCAACGATACCCAACACACCCCAAAGCAGAAATCCAGAGACACTTAAGATCTCAACAATAAAGCAGCCTTAATACTCACCCACCATGACTGTTGTAGTCACCTTTTCTAGTTGCTGCACAGAAAGAACGCAAACAAAAGTGGCTTGAGGAGGAATAGGTTTATTTGGCTTACGGACTCAAGGGGAGACTCCATCCTGGCAGGGAAAACAATGGCATGAGCAGAGGGTGGACATCACCTCTGCCACAGCACTGGAAATAATGGCAGGACAGTGTGCCAAATATTGGCAAAGGGAAGCTGGCTTATAACCCCCATAAGCCCGCACCAACAACACAGCTCTAGTGAGGTTCTAATTCCTGAATTGCCATCAGCTGAGGATCGATCTATCAGAACACATTCATTTGTTTGTGGGGGACACCTGGATCAAACCATGACAATGACTCAGGGAACTGAGCAGAAAAGGGGTCAGAAAGATTGTAAGAGCCAAAAAACTGGCTACCTTTTGTGCAATTCATAATCCCTTACTCCATGGACTGATCCAGTTTGCCCACTGAGGAGGATCCCCAATGGGTTAGGGACAGGGAGGAAGGAAATGGGGGATAACCCAACAAGATTTGCTCGTACAGTGTATCTAATTATTGAGTATGAAGGTGTTTTTAAAATAGTAAAAACCAGCTGACATAAAATTTCTGGTTTTATTAATTCTGTTATAGGGGTTAGGAAAGTATTATACACTGATGATAGTTCTTTCAGTTTCTACATTTTTAAAACATTACAAAATGATCTCTTTTCTACTTATTTGTAAATTCTGCTAAGATGTCTATGTTTCTGAGTCAGAAGCATGATCTCTTGAGGTGTGTTTTTCTTCACAACACTAGGAAAGACAGATGGGAATTTGTGCCTTCTCTCCACTGAAAGCGAGACGGTCAAAATCTGAGATCCTGTCTTGCATTTGTTCTGCCTGGCCACCCGTGTGGAGAAACCTCTCAAATCTCTCCCTGGGAGCCTCAGCAGCAGCTTTTCTGAAGGTCAAATCTGTGTTCCACACATCTGTCATCACATCCTTCCTGATTTTCAGCGGCTCATCAGAACCCACCAGTCAATACTGAGAGTGCCAATGAAAACACTGCTATGAACAAGCACATTCCATTATCTTTTCGGAGTTTCTGCTCTTAGTCACTTCTATCTTCAAATTTGCTTTTCAGTTATGTTCATACAGGAGACTTCATTTCACAGTGGGGATTTATGTTTTACATCTCTGGGTGGTTTTTTGAAACCATGGATAGTCCCAAACACTAGATGCGTAGTATGCTTTATATATATATATATATATATATTCCTGTGACAAAATAAAAGCTCTGTACATTTGCTACCTTGCAGTTTTCTAAGACTGAGCAAACTTCTTTTTACAAAGTGGAGGTCTGGTTTGTAACTTTCCTTGTACTTAATTGGGTAAAAGTCTTTTCCACAAACCACCGTCTATTTTGTGAACTTTGTTAAGTCATCTTTTATTTGGTAAATTATCAACTGCTGTAAATTTGTACAGTTCATGTATATTGATTGTGGCAAAGGTGTACAGATTTCTATATTTTGGATGAGAAATTTTTCTTTTCTCTATAATAGTTTCTAATCAAAAAAA
>PVHP010024819.1:0-26041 GCA_004024765.1 Zapus hudsonius
GCTCATGCAAGTTCCAGAATCAGTGAAAGACTCTGTCTCTAGGAAACACATGGGTGAGTGATGGAGGGGATGCTTGGTTTTCTCTAGACTATGCATGCACACAGGGGGCACACACCACTGCACACATACATGCATATACAACACACACACACTAAAAAATAATAATAAAAATGAGGCCCTATAGTCAATGCCTGCTGGAACTAGGAGGTGTAGGCCCCTAGTCCCTCAATCAGCCAAGGTAACCACAATGCCAACAAGACATGCAGAGTCATCTGGGTAGGCACTTGATAGAAGTTCTGCCAAATCCAGATCCCAGAAAACATTGCCACCTCACCCCTTCCTCCCTCCCATAAACCAAACTCCTTGGAAACACCAGAAGAGATCAGAGTCAAAATTATACATGCAATAGAGAAGCTATGTCCTAAACAGGTCAAACTTACCTTTTATGCAGACCATTATTTTCAGGCATATTCCACAGGCCCCCAGTCACATTAATAAGGTCATTAGTAGCCCTGAGAATCGTGAGCCATTCAATGTCATATTCCAAGTAATCAGGAGCACTGGGATCATGTTCTATTTCTAATATCTGTAGGATGAAATTAGTAGTTTTAGGTAATACATATGTGTTTAATACAAAATTTAATAAGATTATAAAATTAAGTAATTTAATTTTAAATCAATTTCATTTAAAAATATTAATATAACTTAAATATCTCCAAAGAATTCTCAAACCACATAAATTACAAATAGCACAAATAAATTTTCTTTTTACCTGAAGGAAGTCTCTATGTGGTAAGCATTTGTCCAAGGCTAAAAATTTTGTTGATTTGACTTTCTGCTCTTTATCTGTGGCCTAGACAACATGAACCATAATTTAAGAAAGAATGTTAAAATTAAAACATCGCAAGTAATTCATACATTGGACAGGTTAGGAGTAACTCTTATAATACCTGATCCTAAGCTCTATATGGAAATAATGACTGCTACCTAAACAAAGTCTACATCCACTTGAGCTAAGGCAGGCAAAGTGCTCAACTACCTGGGGCTTCAATTTCCTCCCAAAACTCAAAGCAAACACTGATAATAGTTATTAAGATACCAAATCAACCACAGAACACACATAAACTAAATAAGATGATGATGAAAGAGAACACAGGACTAGAGAGATGGTTCAGCAGTTAAAGGTGCTTGCTTGCAAAGCCTGATGACCTGGATTTGATTCCCCAGCACCCATGTAAAGCCAGATACACAAAGTGGTGCATGTGTCTGGAGTTCATTTCTAGCATTAAGAAACCTTGGCACTCACACACACTCTCCCTCTTCTTGAAAATAAATATTTTTTTAAAGATAACAGAAAAGGGGCTGTGGGGGCTATGAAGATGACTCAGCTGTTAAAGATGCTTGCTTGAAAAACCTGCCAACATGGGTTCAATTCCCCAACACCCATGTAAAGCCAGACACAAAAAAGTGGAGCATACATCTGGCATTCGTTTGCAACAGCAAGAGACTCTGGCATACACACACAAAGCAAATTTTTATTTTTATTTTTTAAAGAAAAGAGGCTGGGGAGATGGCTCAGCTGTTAAAGGTGCTTGCTTGCTTTACAGGTGCAAGCAAGTGGCTGGTCCAGGTCCAATTCCCCAGCCACCTACATAAAGTCAGATACAAAAGTGGAACAAGTAAGGTGTGGTGGTACATGCTTTTAACCCCAGCACTCAGAGGCTGAGGTAAGAGGATCACTTTAGTTCGAGGCCAGCCTGGGGCTACAGGGTCCAGGTCAGAGTGGACTAGAGCAAGATTCTGCCTCAAAAACAACAACAAAGATAATCACTGAATTATATATTTAAATATATTCATTTGATATGCAAATGACAACCCAATAAAGCTTTTCTTTTTTCCTCCAAAAGTGAATTGGCAAAAGGAAATGGGGAAATCAAAAGCATGAAGCAGCATAAAAGTGACTGACTGGAAACAGAAAGGCACCCAGAGGAAGGAGGCAGACATGGTACGACCTACTAAAGACCAAGCATCAATTCTGTACTGGTGAGACCCACAAGGGGAAGAGGATGGCAGCACAAGGCAGTTCTAGCAAAGTAGCCTTTGGTGCGGGTGAAGGAAGGTGGAGAGATCAAACCTATAGGTGATGTTGACAGACATATGCCTGAGTGATGACAGAAGATGGAGGGGACAATGAATAGGAAATCAGACTTCAATAAAAACTTAAAAAGAGAGCCAGGCGTGGTGGTGCACACCTTTACCCTTAGACTACATAGTGAATTCCAGGTTAGCCTGGGCTAGAGCAAGACCCTACCTCAAAAAAACAAAAACAAACCAATAAACAAGAATCAAACTTCAGGGCTAGAGACATGGCTTAGCTGTTAAGGTGCTTGCCTGCAATGCCGAACAACCTGGGTTCGATTCCCCAGTACCCACATAAAGCCAATCAGATGCACAAGGTGGTGCATTTATCTGGAACCCACCCCACTCCACCCCCGCAAATAAAAAAAAAAAAGAATCAAACTTCAGAGCCTGGCCCCAGAAGACAGTTCCGGCTTTGTTCCAGCTTCATCTAGAAATGACTGCAGTACCCCAAGTGCACTGAGCACTTAAACCTCTAGTCTCTTCACATGCCATCCCTCTTACTAAACACCCAGCGGCTCAATTCCTTTGGGAACCTCCTCTCTTGCTACTCCATTCCCACCCACCAGTCTGCCTGAGGTGCTCCCTCAGCACTTTAGCACTCTCTACCAAACTCACAGTTTTGTAATTGCTTGTTTCTTTCCCACAGTGAGTGCAGAGCAACTCATAAGAGGTTAGTTACCTTTTTAAAGTCTTTAACTTTTTACTGAGAACCTCCATTCATATACATAATGTATCATGATGTAAATTACCTTTTTATTTCTTTCTCAGGTTTTATAACTATGCCAACAGGGCCTAGTTCATTGGATGTTCAGTTGTGAAAGGTAAGAACCAACCCTGTCTCCTACCTGATGCTGCATCAAGGCTGCAAATTTCACATGAAGGTGCGCAGCAAACCAGTAAGTAGGTTTCAGGTGCTCTAAAAGCTCGGAAGCAGCAGGACTTCCCAGCGTGTTATTTTCCACTTCTTGTCGGAAAAAAGATTTGGTCTTAAGAAGTTGTTTCTTATTTCCATAATGATATATGCTTCTTGGCCAATCATGAGATAAGAAGATGTCTATAGGCTGCTTCAGCTTTAAAAACAGAAGAATGGAAAGAAAATTCTTAAAAACACATTAACGAAAGCAAGCTCCTTCTCCCCACCACCACATGATACAAATGTACTTACATGTGTACTTAGGTATCTAGACTTCTACATTAGCTCATTCTAAAGACTTATTTAAGTACTAAGCTACACATTCATCTAACGTCTAGACAAAGGTAGCAGCTCTTTCAGTGCCTTGGAAATCATCTTGCTTTCTGTGCAAAGACAAGGCAGCAGAGACATTCCCTGACTAGACTACCAATCAGCTGAGGCTTGTAGTACTGGGCTCTAAAACAAATACTATATATCACAAATATAATAGCCATAGTTCATTTCCCTTGGTAAAGACCTTTTAAATTTTTATTTATTTGCAGGGAGGGAGGGAGAATACAGGAGTGCCAGGGCCCCTTGCTACTGCAGAGTAACTCAAGATGCATGCACCACTTTGTGCATCTGGCTTTACCTGGGTACTAGGGAATCAAACCCAGGCTGATAGGCTTTGCCAGCAAGTGCCTTTAACCACTGAACCATCTACTCAGACCAGAAAGTATTATTTTGATGATTCAGAGACAGATTTCATGATCTCACTAACATATTGACACAGCAAACCCGAAGACTTAACAGAAAAAACTAGGATGGATGGGTTATAGCTCAGTGGTAGAGTGCTTATATAGCCCTGGGTTTGAGCATGTAGAACATCACCAATTTTTTTTTCTAAAGGGTTTACACAGTATTGACTAATATTTCTTCCTGTTATGTAGTAGCTGGTACCTTCATGGAAGAAAAGAAAATGAACAACAAGTAATATGAAACAAATAGTTACACTAACAAAACAATTCCAGGGCTGGAGAGATGGCTCAGTGGTTAAGGCACTTGCCTCCAGTGCCTAAGGCCCCGGGTGTGATTCTCCAGTGCCCACATATGCCGGACCCACAGGGTGGTGGCCCTGGGTGCTCTCTCCCTCTCTCTATATTTCTCTGCTTGAAGATGAATAAATAAAATATTTAAAAAAAAACAATTCCAATAACTATTTAAGACAATAATGTAAGGCAGACACAACTAACCATTGAATAACAAGTCAATGGATGCAATGAAAACACCAAGGATACTTGTAATGAGAAAGTCATGATCAGAAAGCAGTATTTAAGCTGGGTCTGAAAGGTTTGCTGGGATGCAGACAGGGAAAGGGATGATAGCAAGAGGACAGAACAGAAAGGCCTGCAAGCATCCTACCTGCTGCAGAGGCTCTAAGGATGGAGCAGGCGCAACCTGAACTACCTGGAAGCTCTTGGACAGGCTCCTCACCTGTCTGAATTCTGGCTTTATGTCCTTAAATGAGGAAGGTAGAGCGAGAGCTACCTCACAGAATAGAGTGGAGATTACATGAAATACCCTGTGTGAAAACCAATCTCAAAAGGTTTGCAAACAAAAGCCTAGTTTCACCAACTCTCCAATTAAGCCAGTGTTTCAATACCATCATTACAATTTTCCTATATTATCTATCATCTTTCCCAGTGGTTATTTTCTATTTATTACCATTATTTAGTTACCAAAGTATCAAAGTTTGTTTTGAAATAGGATACTATTATGTAGCCCAGGTTAACCTCAAACTCACACTCTTCCAGCCTCAGCCTCCTAGTTTGAGATTACAGGACAGGAATGTTTATCACACCTGGCTAAAATATGTAATATTTCTTTAGAATATCACTTTATTTCCATATATATTATTTACCCTTACCATAACTATATTTGAAATCATGAATTAAATGTTTTATAATAAACTGCTAAAATAAGCTCTTATTTAACCATTAAAAAATTAAAAATTATTCTTCTGTGAACTCTCTAAAAGCAATTCAAAACCCTAATTTTAGAAACACTGAATTGCTATTCTCAAAAGCAGCAAACCAATATTATCAAATATATATTTTAGTACAAATTACTTTAAATTTATTTCAAGTTCATTGTAATGTTCTTTTTACATACCTGTTTCAGTTTATAGACTTCAATGTTTCTCACATGATATATGCTCCTTATTGTAGATGAATTATAAGGGGGGCACTCAAAATGACCTTGAATTATAAAGAAATTAGATATATTATTGCTTTCCCAAGAGGGGTTCCAATTTACAGCCACATTAACACCACACTGCCTGTCTTTCTTTCCCAGGCCAATAGTTTAGAACCACAAAGACCAGAGGGGCAGGGAATGTAAAATTTTTGTTGTTGTTTTGCTTTGTTTTTTTTTTCAAGGTAGGGTCTCATTCTAGTCCAGGCTCACCTGGAACTCACTCAGTAGTCCCAGGCTGGTCTTGAACTCACAGTGATCCTCTCACCTCTGCCTCCTCCAGTGCTGGGATTACAGGTATGCACCACCATGCCCAGCTTTAAGATGTAAGTTGTAGCTTCAATTTAATTTATGAAATCTGTGAAATCAAGATGAATCCATGCCATTCCTCTAACTTTAAAAATCAGGGTATCAGAGTGAAATCGGGGTACAATTCTCTTAGATACAGTGGAATGAATATATACATTGTGATATACAATCACTTACAAATGAACAGATATGTTCATTATGTATATGTTAATATGTATCAACATGGATTTTAAAACATGTTAAGCAAAAAAGTGGCAGAAAGATACTAGCAATGAGGGCTGGAGAGATGGCTCAGTGGTTAAGGCACTTGCCTCCAGTGCCTAAGGCCCCGGGTTCAATTCCCCAGGTCCCACATAAACCAGACCCACAAGGTAGTGGCCCTGGTGTTCTCTCTCTCTCTCTCTCTCTCTCTCTCTCTCTCTCTCTCTCTCTCTCTCTCTGCTTGAAAATGAATAAATAAAATAAAAAAAAAAAGAAAGATACTAGCAATGAGAGTCAGGTATGAGGGCACATGCCTTTAATACTAGCACTCAGAGCAGTTGAGGTAGGACGTTCACCATGAGTTCAAAGGCCAGCCTGGCCTACAGAGTGAGTTCCAGGTCAGCATGGACTACAATGAGATCATACAATGAAAAAGAAAAAACAAAATAAATAAATAAAGGTACTAGTAATGAGCTAGATTAATACAAAGCACAAAATATGCTATATGGTTTAAAGATGGCATGTGTGGTAGTGATATAAAATAATCAAGTGAGGGCTGGAGAGATGGCTTAGCAGTTAAGACGCTTGCCTGCAAAGCAAGTTTGATTCCCCAGTACCCACGTAAAGCCAGATGCACAAGGTGGAGCACGTGTCTGGAGAGTTCATTTGCATGGAGGCCCTTGCATGCCCATTCTCTCTACATATATCTGCCTCTTTCTCACACTCTCTTGAAATAAACAAACAAACAAACAAACAAATGATATGCACCATCTGGGCATGATGGTGCACAACAAGTGAACAATACTAAATTGAATAGCAATTGCTTGGCAATTGGAATGGACATCCCAGTAAAGATGAACCTCCAACTGTATCTGTACTATTTCTCAGAACTCAAAGTTAAAAATGGCAAACACTGAGTTATTAAAACTAAATGGTGAATACACAGTTGTGTTAGAAAATGTGGTCTAGGGCTAGAGAGATGGCTCAGCAGTTAAGGCGCTTGCCTGCAAAGCCTAGCAACCCAGGTTCAATTCCCCAGTACCCACATAAAGCCAGATGCACAAAGTGTTGCATGCATCTGGAATTCATTTTCAGTGGCTGGAGACCCTGGTGCACCCATTCTCTCTGTCTCTCTCTCTCTACTTGCAAATAAAGAAAGAAAAAGGAAAAAGAAGAGGAGGAAGGGAAGTAGAGAGGGGACAGAGAGAGAAGGGAGAACTAAAAAGAAAAAAGAAAATGTGGTCAACATTTTCACATGTATAAATAATTTTAAAAATGAAGACTACACTTGGGAGGCAGAGGCAGGAGAACAGGTGTGAATTCCAAGTCAACATGGGATAGAGCAAGACCCTACCTTGGAAGAAATAAAGAATAAAACCATTCACAGGGCTGGAGAGATGGCTCAGCGGTTAAGGCACTTGCCTCCAGTGCCTAAGGCCCCGGGTTCAATTCCCCAGGACCCACATAAGCCAGACCCACAGGGTGGTGGCCCTGGTGTGCGCTCTCTCTCTCTCTCTCTCTCTCTCTCTCTCTGCTTGAAAATGAATAAATAAAAATAAATAAAAAACCATTCACAATGAGCAATTGTTATGCTTGCTCTAGGGCACACAATTTCTCAAGTTTAAAAATAATACCCCAGGAAGGCGTGGTGGCGCATGCCTTTTTTTTTAAATTCAATATATATTTTTTATTTTATTTTTTTAATTTTTTATTGTCCATAATGAGTTACATTATTTAGTGGGCAAACAGTGAGTTGTTATCCCCAATTCCGCGATGCCCCCCTCCCCATCCCCAATCAGCTGGATATCCTCCTTCATGGGTCGTCTGGATCAGTCCTTGTGACAGGGGACCATGGATAGCCTAGTATTCAGCCAGGTTCTCCTGGCCCTAGTATGTTGTTACTGAGGGATGCCATGCCTCTGGATAGTCTCCCCCACCACAGCTCTCACAATTTTTCCACCCCTTCTTCCGCTCAGTTCCCTGAGTCGTGGTGGATGAGTATTAAGGCTGCTTTAATGTTGTGAGCTTAGGGGTCTTTGTGTCAAAAATCACTGGTTTCTGTCTCACTGGCTTATCCTGTGTTGATTGAATGGCTGTGGCTATGGGTCCCTTGTTCATCCCATCATTCTCTGCGGGGTTCCATATCCCGCCACCATGCCTTTAATCCCAGCAACTAGGGGAGGCAGAGGTAGAAAGATCGCCTTGCCTTGAGTTCAGTTCAAGGCCACCCTGATACTACATAGTGAATTCCAGGTCAGCCTGGACTAGAGCCAGACCCTACCTCGAAAAACAAAAAATAAAAATAAAAATAAATTAATAATTAAAAAATTAAATAACCTTTAAAAAAAATAATACCCCAAAACAATACCTTTTCTATAGTCATGAGACTTAAAGATACCAGAGATGCCACCAATCCTTACACCTCGGTACTTAACCACACCAGCCAAACCTGTAAAATCATACAGTTAAATAAAATTAGTCCTCACAAAAGCAATTTATTAACAGAATAAACCATTTAGAAGCTTAGTGTAATCCTAAAATTACTTGAAAATAAGTATCAATAGAGGTTACTCTTTTTGAACATAGTAAATATGCTGACAATATTCAAAGTAGACTAGAGAAAGTCTTGGAGCAGATGAGCCAAGGAACTGAGTGGATTCTGTAAGAGATTGATGAGGTAGGATATTAAAAGGGAAATAGACATAACTTTAGTACTTAGCTGATTAGCAGGTAAAGGGGTGGGAACAGACAGGAAAATGTCCAGTGACAAATTTTCAGGTCACTAGGTATAATGTATAAGAACCTGCACTTGGGCTGGAGATCTAGATGGAGCCTAAGGACCTGGGTTCAATTCCCAAGTACCCATGTAAACTAGATGTACAAAGTAACTAGAGTTCATCTGCAGTGGCTAGAGGCCCGGCATGCCCATACTTTCTTTCTGTGTATCTCTCTGCTTACAATAAAATATTGAAAAAAAAAAAACCCTGTAGTTTTCCAATTTCATTTCTAATCATTTGACAATTTCCTAATACTGAAGTTATTAAATGATAAATCAAAAAAATGATAAATCAATATCAAAGTAGACAAACTAAATTTCTAAACTTAAGAGTTCACCATTGGAAAAGCCTATAAACTATTCTAGAAACAATATACATGTAAATGAAGAGATAAAAGGATGAAAGGAACATCTTAAGTAACATCACAAGGAATCCTGTGAGCTAAATGTAGGATATAGGAAATGCTATGGGACAATCTTCCATTTTCTACAACAAATAAACGTGAAAAAAAGAGAAGGGACAGGAGGGGTCATTAGAGTCTAAGAAACTGAGTCATGAAAACCAAATGTCTGTATCCTACTTGAACAATCTGGACAGCAGGAATCTGGCATTCCCAGAGAAACCCAAGCATGAACAGGCAATAGACAGTGGCATTTTAAAAGATCCTTAGCCCGCCTGCCACCACGCTGCTGACTAGTTACTGGAGTCTGCAAAGGGTGGAGGTGAATGCAGAGATGTGCAGATGACAAAGTGACCAAGAATAAGTGACGAGCTTGTGCTTGTAAGAGGATGAGAAGAAGGGCTGCAGAATGCTGTCTTCTGGGTGCAAGTCCACTACACTCATGGATGGGGTTTGCTGTACATGACGGAGCCTGCCAATATCTCATTGTAGATGAGGGAGGGGTCCATGAGACCACACACCTCCCGGAGTAAATAGTGGAAACTGATGTTTGCTGAAGGGAAGTCATGTCCTTTAGTGGGGTAGCCACTGGAGGTCTGCCCATTCTCCAGTAAATAACACCCAACCCATGATCATGGAAACAGCCCTAATTTAAATCAGTGGATCAAAGTAAGGGGTGAGGAGGGGGTCCACGGGAGTAGCATAGGGATCTAATAGGCAGAGGGGTTTTAAGAGAGAGAGAAAAGAGGAAGAGAAGCTGGGTGGGAAGAGCAAAATGCATTGTATACATGAAATTGTCAAAAATTTTAAAAAATCCTCATCACCCTGAAACTATGCACTTAAGTATATACATATCAAGGGACCTGGTTAGGAAATGCTTTCAAATACTCCAGACATCTACAGCAAAGTTTAGAGTGGTGCACTGAAAGAAAGCAGGGCAGGCTAACAGTTGTTGCAGATATTGTTTCATGAACAACTATTTAATAAGCTATTTTATCTAAATTTTCATAATTATTTAAATTAATAACATTCCTCAAACATGATATGTCTTCTAGAAGCTGCCCGACAGGCTCCTCCATCCCATCAAACCGAAAAATTATTCATGAACACATACCTAAGTAATAAATGTTGGGTGCCACCCAACCACCATAGGGTAACTCTTGCAAATGGTTTGAGGCTTCATGGTTTCCCCCAATGAAGATGGTGAGAACGGGGGCCTTTTTCTCTCCCGAGTAGTATCTAGAAACATAAGGATAAAGTCAGGCCCCAAAGTAGCCATAGCACAGAAAAGCAAGATCAGCCCGAAGGAACAGAACCGACCGAGCTCGTTAGAACATATTTAAATTTAAAAGCTCTTTCTAGAGCCTCCCACCATCCATGCACGTCCATGCACGATCGGAACGTGGAGTTATAGCCAGCATGCATTGAATGAGATCGCGCAGTCTGTGAAGACCACGGCTATCACCTGGGGCACCTAGCGGGTTCAATTAAAACCTGCAGGATCGTTAAACGAGCTGCATCGATTACAAGGTGGTGATGGAAACCCGCCAGCTTCTTCCTCGGGGTCTGGGCCGGCGCTCACCTGTAGAAGGTCTGCATGTGGCGGTACTTGGGCGGCACGGCCATGCAGCGCAGGTCGGCCTCGTTGCGCACAGCCTGGAAGTCGCCGCAGCACAGGAGGAGGTCCACCGGGCCCGGGGCGCGCCGCTCCGCCAGCGCCAGCGTCTCGTAGATCTTGTCCAGCTCGCCGTGGCAGCAGCCGGCTACCGCCACGCGCATCGTGCCGCGCCGGGCCGGGCGGACCGGACCTCAGGGCCTGGACACCAGCCCGAGGGCCGCCAGCGGAGCCCACCGGCCCAGTGGAGCCCACCTGCCCAGCGGAGCCCACCTGCCCCGCGGAGAACACGCACACCAAGCGCGCGGCTCCCGCCAACATTAACAACCGCGGGCGCGCTGGGACCCCACTCCGGTGACTTCCGGCTCCCAGGTCTCGCGAGAACTAGGAGCGGGAGGGGCCAAGCCACGCCGGGATCCTACGAAACTTGCTGCGAACTTACCGGGGAGTCGTAGCTGGCTGGTGATAAACTTTAAAATTAGAAAAGGAAGGGAAATGCAACCTCCAGAAATAGAAATTTAGTTTAGTAAAAATTAAGTTTTTTTAAGTGAGCAAACACAATTGTCTCAATGTGAATTAGAAATTAAAAGATTTGGGAGTCGAAGACAGAGGTAGGAGAATCTGAGTTCAAGGCCAGTCTGGACTAGAGCGAGCCCCTACCTGGAAAAGAGGCCCAGGCTCACCCATTCTCTCATTCTATCTTTCCATTGGTGTAGACGTACCCCATGCCAATGAGAGAGAAAGCTGTGTCATCTAGAGCAGAGTCGAGGGTTTATAACCCTAGTTCACGAGGGGGTTTTATATTTGGGCAGCAAAAGTTGAGCTTGGACAAGATTTCTAATCTTCCAAGTTTAGGATTTTGCTATTCAGTGCTTCCTTCCTGTAAAATGGGTCAGTCTTGTGGAAATAAAACAGGAGAGCCTAGGTAGCAGAGAGATTGGCTACCTTGAGTCACCTTCCTACCAACAACCAAGATCAACCTGCCTTTCACTACAAGGGCAAACCTGCAGACTCTACCCAGAACTCCCCTCTCTATTCTGTGCATAAATACAGTGGAGGAGAACAGAGTTCAGGTGCCCTGGGGAAAGCCTCAGCCAACATGGTGGTGGATAAATACTCCAACCTCAAGATGGACAATCCTAAGAAACATTCTATTTATTTCTCAGTTGTGTTTGAGGAATAAACAGTGGTCTATGTCAACTTTTTCTTCATTCGTCTTTCTGACTCATCAATTCTGTTCTCTTGGGAGCACTTCCCAAATAAACTGCCAACACCCACTTTGTTACAAGCTCAAGCTAAGCCAAAAATGTTTATTCAGGTGTGCAGAGATGGCTCAGTGGACAATGTGCTTGCCATTCAAGCATTAAGATTTGAATTTACATCTCCAGCACATAGAGATGTAGCGTGCACCTAAGATCCCAGCACCAGGGAGTGGGAAACAGAATCCTTAGGGCTATATGGCTGCCTATCTAGCCAGCTCAGTGCAAGACTCCTGTCTCACAAACAAATAAGGTGCATGATAACTGAGGAAAACATATGACTTTGATATCTGGCCTCTGCATGTGCCCACACACATATGAACACATGTACACACCACACACAGACACAAAAATGTTCATTCTTCAAGCATTTAATACATGACAATGCGGGGCACTGTGATAAAAGACCAAGAAGACAAAATTCTTGGTGTCTTCCTGATGTGTATAATACAAATAAGTAAATAGTTATCCCTCTCACAAGCCCTCTACAATTACAATATGTTGTTAGGGATGCAACCTGTTGTGTTGCATATTTCCTCGGGATTCAGGATGTTAGCTAGAAACAAACATCCCTTCCTGGAGGTAGAGAGGGGTACGGGAAGAAAATTCTAGACTCAGGGAGTCAACAAGTCTGGGAAAGGGTTGCAAGACCCTGCCCCAAGGCTATATAAGGGGACACACCTGCTGGGGAGGAGATGCTCCGTGGAGCTGCCTGCAAGGGGTGCAGTGTGTTCCAGAGGAGGGCTTTCTGGGGATGCAGCTAGCTGCCTTAGAGTTGAAGCAGCTGTGGGGAGGTCATCATCTGGGATGGGATGAGACTTCTTGTGATGTAGTGCGTCTAAGTCATCTATTGCTCCTGTAAGCAACCCCTCATCCTCCTCTTTTGGTAAGCTCATTGGTTCACCAAAATGGTTTTGGTGTAATCGTCCTTTGGTCTGTCATTTGTGCCCTATCTGGGGAGAAGACATGAGTTCGAGTCACCCAAGGAAAAGTTTTTCCCACAACACTTCCTTACACGCAAGAACCAACTATGTGAAGATATGGAGGGAAGAGTCCCCAAACTCATCCAGGGCTTCCTGGATGCATTGCTTGAGTTAATGGATGAAGGATAGATCCTATACAAGTATAACTATCATACAGTTGACAACTGAAGAGTCAAGTCATACTTTCAAGTGCTATGTGCAGAGTTAGCTTCTGAGCTAGAGTGAAGCTCAGCTCAGGCTGACCTAGACTTCACTATGTAGCTTTAGGTTGGCCTTGAATTCAGGGCAATCCTCCTACCTCTGCCTCCTGAGTGCTAGAAGTAAAGGCATATGCCACCAAGGCCAGATGAGACTAAAATTTTTCAAATGACCTGATATTGGTGTTGAAGAAAACTATTGAATGAATAATAATCACCCCTGGGTGCAAGATAGGCAAATGTTGTTAGTATGCATATAACTGAAGTTTAGGAAATAGTGTTATAGCTGAAGGATTATCTAAAATAAAATTCCTGCCTTCCAAGATCTCAACATTTTAAAGAAAACTGACCCATAAATAAGGGTGATAAAAGCTACAATGAATTTAGATTCAAAGCACAAAAGTGAAATAAGAAGGAAAGTGAATGACAGGCTCTCTGCTACAAGAGCATTTGGAAGCCTGTTGCTTTATCCTGAGGAGTGATAATAGCCTAACTTTAGGGATCAGAATGTTTTAGTATGAAACTTTCAGATATTTGACCCATCCCATTCCCCGCCCATTTGACTCAGGTTAGAAAAGTGCTAACACATATGCTGTGAAATTGTGAAATGGGGCTGGAAAGATGGGTCGTAGTTAAGGCGCTTGCCTGCAAAGCCTAAGGGCCCGGGGTTCAATTCCCCAGTGCCCACATAAAACCAGATGCACAGTGATGCATGCATCTGGAGTTTATCTGCAGTGGCTAGAAGCCCTGGTGTACCTATTCTATCTGTCTCTCTTCTCTCTCTCTCTCTGCTAGCAAATATAAATATAATTTTTTTTAAAAAAGTGGGTCGGACACACAATGCAAAAGAGCAGGTCATACTTCAGCTCTGGCATGTGAAACAAACCTGGGTGGAAGACGACCAGGTCTTGAGAGCGTAGTTTCTCCACCTATAGAATGGAGATAATAATGACGCTAGGAGCTTGGTGTAGAGCGAGACACCGGCTGTCAAAGTCAACTTCCAACTACGAGCATTTGGGCAGTGCATCCCCAAACTGTCACCAACGCAGGCGGACAGCTCGCCGCGCCCGCGCGAGGCTCCGCCCCCTCCCCCCCCCCGCGGGCGGAAGGTGGGGCCCGCAGGTCTCTGCGCATGCGGACTGCGCGGCCCGCCCGCCCGCGCCCACCTCTGACCCGGCCGCCCGCGCCTAGCTGCTGTTTCTGAGAGGACGATTCGTAAGCCGGCGCCTGGCGCGGTTTCCCTTTTCTCGCCCTTCGGCCCGTCCTCCCGGTGCTCGAGCGCCGTCCAGCGCCGGGTGGGTTCTGGTTTGGCTGCTCCGGTGTTCCGTGGAGGCTCGGGCCGCCGGCTCCTCCTAGGGGGCTGTCGAAAGTGCCGGCTCCGCGCCGGCGCCGGCGCCAGCCGGGGGGGAAGGCTCAAGATGGCGTGCTTGCTGGAGACCCCGATCCGCATGAGCGTCCTCTCGGTGAGTGAGCCGCGGGGACGCGTGCGCGCGCCGCCCGGGAGCCTCCGGGGCACCACGCCCCCGGGGGGCCGCGGACCCCGGCCGTCCGCCGAGGCCGAGCTCCGGGCGGCCGCCCCCCAGCCGGCTCCCCGCGGCCAGGGCTTGGGTGCGGGCTCCCGGGCTGCCCGGCCGCCGGCCGCCGCGGCGGGAGGTGTCACGTCCCGCACCTGGGCACCTGCTGCGCCGCTAGCGTCCGGGCTGCGGGATTCTCACGTCGGCTGCACCGCTTCCATTGTGTGCGGTCGCTTACGGCCCTCGGCGCTGAGACTGGAGCTGTATGTGCCTGTCCTGGCTTAGGGAGAACCGGGGGGAAGGTTAGGTCCCCATTGCTGCAAGAAGGAAACGCATTCACTTGCCAAGAAGGAATACCAGGGTTTTATTTTTAACCCACAAAACAACAAAAAAACATTCTGCTTTTGCTTTCAACGATATACCCCTTAAAGACAGGAGCAGGGGTGAGAGTTGCTGGGAGTTAACTTTGGAGGGATTTACAACCAACTTTAGCTTTTGGACCGGGAACGGCTAGCTTACCTATGAATCATTTGTTGCTGTTGGAAATAAGGAAGTAAGCAGGCAGAGACCGGTGGACCATCTTGTAGAACTTTGGAAAGCATTCTGCTGTGGAGACCGTAATTGGATTATTGCTTTGTCAGGTTTCTAGAGTCTTTTTAATTCCGATGGATTTCTTTTCTGTTTTCTGATTTCTTGCACAAACACGCACACCTGTCCAAAGACACCTGGGACATCACTTATTTCAGGGCTAGAGCCATGTGATGTGGTCCGCTGCCTCCCCCAAAAGGCAACAAAATAGAAAATGTGATTTGGGGAGGCTGTCAACAAATGTATCCCCTGATCCATTTTGGCAGATCTTTTATTTTTAAACTGCAATTGTAGAGCTACTGTTCACCCAAGCATTGAAGCATATTAGCCAACCTGTCATTAGGCTAATGACTTCCCTCACTGTACCAAAAGAAAATGTGTCTCAGGTATTCAATTCCCTTTTCATGGCGACATCTAGATTTCAGTTATCCTTGAGTTCACCTGAACAACTCCCCTTCTTTCCCACCCCCAGGTGCTGGGGATCTAACCCAGGGCCTTGGACTGCTAGGTAAGTGCTGTACCACTGAGTTACAGCCAGGGCACCTCCGGCAGCTTCTTAACTTTTTGTACATGATCAACTTGTAGAATGAATACAATTTAAAATTTTTATTTATTTCACATTCCTAGTAAATGATTATTTCTTGCTTATTTCACTCAAAAAACTTGTGGAAGAAGTTTCTGCTTAGTTAGATTTTTGTCTTAGCGCTAGTCTTGTTGAAGCATTTTCAAAGGGTTTTCACAGCTGCAAGTCTAGCCTTCCAGTTCTTCAGTCCTAGGGTCTTGGGATATCAGAGTTTTAGATAAATGATATAAGCTGTCTAAATTCACTCATCTTAATAATTTAAAGAGACCCTTTCACCTTGCAAACTACTTTCTAAAGCACCACTTTTGATGTTAGTCAGGAATTATCCGTGTCATATACTATAGGGAATGCAAGGATATCTAATGCTCTCAAGGAGCTCATAGTCGGGAAGACTAGAAGTTATAAGTTGGCTAAAAGGGAAATCAAACTATTTTAAGTGATTTCCATCTACAGCCTATTATACCCTCTCCCTGGGAAACTTCACTTGGTCACTTAACCTTAGCTGCTCAGTTCATCCAGCCACATTGTCAGATTTTCTTCTGCATCTAGTCTCAGATCTGTGTGGATGTCAGCCATCACTTCTAACAAAGCACCTTCATTCTCCTAAGAGAACTTAGTTATAACTTCTTTGTTGAATACTGTCTTTCACTAATCACTCACTGCTAAGCCTCCTAAATCATCCTTGATTTTACCTTTTTTAAAAAACTTTTTATTTTTTTATTGATAGCTTCCATAATTGTAGACCATAAACCATTATGATTTCTCCCCCCCCATATTTCTTCCCCCTCAATTAGTCTGTTTTGCCGATGCTACCTTTTATGATCCTATGAAATCAGTTGTTAAGCTCTGTTTCTTCTTTATTCTCTGTATTCCTTACATCTTTTTTAAAAATTTTATTTATTTATTTGAGAGATAGAGATAAGCAGGTAGGTAGGTAGGTAGATGGCAGATAAGAGAGAGTGAGAGAGTGGGTGTGTGAGGGCCTCCAACACTGGAAAGGAACTCTAGACACACGCACCACCTTGTGTATCTGGCTTTATGTGGGCACTGGGGAATTGCAGGCAAGTTTCTTAGCTGATTAGCCATTTCTTCAGCCCTTAAGCACTTTTTTTTGTTTTGTTTTATTTTTCGAGGTAGGGTCTCGCTCTAGCCCAGGCTGACCTGGAATTCACTCTGTAGTCTCAGGCTGGCCTCAAACTCACCATGATCCTCCTACCTCTGCCTCCCGAGTGCTGGGATTAAAGGCATGCTCCTTACATCTTAATTAATGGTCATCTTCATTCAACTCATTCAGGAAATTACTATTTTGTGCTTGCACTGTTATCACAGTGTTCTTTTAATTAACTAATCTTGAGGGGGGGCTCTACTGTATTGTTGGTCTTAAACTCATGAGTTTAAGTGATTCTCCTGCTTCAGCTTCTTGAGTAGCTAGAACTGTAGGTGTGCCTGCACGTCTTGCTTTAATTATTTTTGTTGCGTCCAGTGTTTTCAGTTCAAGCCCATCTTAAAGAACACTTTGGACAACAGCTCCTGAATTCTTCAGTGGGTTCTGAAGGGCTGGGGTTCATATTGACCTTAAAGATTCTTTATCCTCCACATGAACCTTCTGTTCTGTATAAACTGACTTCTCAGGTTGAAGTTAATAATTTGTTCTTTCAAATTCTAGTAACTTTCCTGCTCCTTTGTTTTGTCTGTCTGTTTTTCTTTCTTCTTTCTTTCTCTCTCTCCTTCCTTTTTTTTTTTTTCTAAGCAAAAGGCCTTGGATTGAAGATCCTTTTGTTTCAGCTTTCCTAGTACTGTATGGATTGCATGTTGAATTTTGAGCTTCTGACATTTGCCAGACATGGCATTGAGTTAGGGAATGCAGTGGTGAGATACACAAATCTGTTTTATGTCCTTTGGGAGATTTTGGCCCAATGGGGAAAACAAATATCCAAGAAGGACATAGAATGAGGGAGAAGATGGGGATATAGCTTAGCAGTTAAAGGCACTCGCTTGCAAATTGTGCCAGCCCCAGTTCTATTTCCCAGTACCCATATAGCACAAAGTTGGTGCATGCGTTGAGTTTCTTTGCAGCCACAAGAAGCCAAAGAAATTACTTTTGCAGCAATCTTTAATAATTACTCTGAGTAAATTAATTTAGAGGTAAGTGCTTGACTTTTTTTTAAACTTTTTTATTATTTAGTTTTTATTTGCAATGAGAGAGAGAGAGAGAGAGGGAGAGAGAGAGAGAGAGAGAATGGGTGCATCAGGGCCTCCAGCCACTGCAAACGGACTCTAGATGCATGCACCACTTGGCTTTACATGGGTACTGGGGAATGGAACTCAGGTTGATAGGCTTTGCAGGCAAGTGGCTTAACCGCTGAGCCATCTCTCCAGCCTGACCTTTTCTTTATAATCCCATTATTGTAACACTATGCTTTATAAATACCAAGTATTTATAAGTATTCGATTGAGTTAATAGAGGAGATGGACAACCTCTATTGCCATTGCCACTTGTGTTTAACTATTCCCTAGGGGTTCAACACATTTCCAAATTCTTCCCATGTTTTATAGATTTGGATTTTTTTGCCCCCTGAGGTAGGGTCTCACTCTAGCCCAGTCTGACCTGGAATTCACTGTGTAGTCTCAGGCTGGTCTCAAACTCACAGTGATCCTCCTACCTCTGCCTCCTGAGTGCTGGGATTAAAATTATGCACCACCATGTCCAGCTCTTTTTTTTTTTTTTTTTTTAAATTTATTTGAGAGGCAGATAGAAAGAGAGTGATTATGGATGTACCTTCATCAGGGCCTCCTGCCCCTGCAAACAAACTCCAGATGCATGTGCCACTAAGTGCATCTGGCTTGACATGGGTCCTGGGGAATTGAACCTGAGCCATCAGGCTTTGCAAGCAATTTCCTTTAGCCACTGAGCATTCTCCCTAGCCCCTCATTTGAGCTTTTCTCAAATGTGCACTGATACCTCATCAATATTCTTAGCTTGTATTTTTTTCTGTAATGCTTAAAATTGAAATACTTTCATTGCACATTTACTATTCCTATGTCCTCTAGGAAAATATTTCTTCTTTTATTTTTTTTAAAACCCACTGTCATAGTCAGCCACACACTGCTGGGATGAATCTCCAAACCAGGCACAGTTTTGGGAGGAAAGTATTTATTGAAGCAACAGATCCAGGGAAAGTTTAATAATGAAGAAAAAAACTGGCCCCCTTTCACAGATCGAAGCAGAGAGAAACCTATCCCTCCAGCCAGCACACTCGCAAACTGCAGGACTGTCAGACTTCAGCTCCTACTGCTCTTTGCATATACATGTATCTGGAATTTCACATCCACCTTAGAAATACCTTAGGGCTGGACCCCAGGAGGCCAGGCCAAGATGACACCTCCTCCAGCCAGAAGGCTGGAGATAATTCAGAAGCTTTAATAAACTTTCGAATCTATTGGGGGACATCCATTCAAACTACCACATTCATGTTCTAATTGGACTGCTTGCTTTTTGATTGTTGAATTTTTAAAAATTCGTTATATGGGCCGGGCGTGGTGGCGCACGCCTTTAATCCCAGCACTCAGGAGGCAGAGGTAGGAGGATTGCCGTGAGTTCAAGGCCACCCTGAGACTATATAGTGAATTTCCAGGTCAGCCTGGGCTAGAGCGAGACCCTACCTCGAAAAACCAAAACAAAAAAATTCGTTGTATGTTTAGACATGAGTCCTTCACCAGCTAAGGGTTTGTAAGTATTTTCTATAGCTTATCTTTTCATCCATTAGGTGTAGATTAAAAATGATCGTTGGGACTGAGGGTCTAGTTAATTTTCTTGTAGAGTATACCCTGGGTTCAGTCCTTAGCATCCCTCCCCCAGAAGAACGCTAATCTCAACCTCCTCATACCTTTCACAAAAAGTAACTCAAAGTGGGTCTTAAATTTTATTGTAAAACATAAAATGAAACTTTGGGATAAAACAAGACAACAACAAAAAGACTTTTATGAAATCTTGGGCTTGGTGAAGAATTTTAGACCTGTTTAAGCAATCAGCAAGAAAATGAAAAGGTATGTATGACACGTAAAAGAACTTGTCATGAGGATGACTGCATTTTAGTTTGGTCACTGTGTGATGGTTTGAGAGAGAGAAGGGTAATAAAATGTCTTTGAATTTCTGTCTAGGCCAGTTGTTGAAGTCAAACTTCTTGTTGCTACTCAGAAAAGAACCCAACCAAAAGCAGCTTGTGGAGGAAAAGGTTTATTTGGCCTATGGACTCAAGGGGAGACTCCATGATGGCAAGGAAAACGATGACATGAGCAGGGGGGTGGACAGCACTGCAAACAGTGGAAGGAGGTGTTGCCAAACACTGGCAAGGGGTTAGCTCTAGTGAGGTTCTAATACTCAAAATGCCATCAGCTGGGGATTGATCATGCAGGACACATTTGTTTGTGGGGGGACACCTGGATCAAACCATGACACCCATATAGATAGCTCAGGCACTTGTTGGTTTTAATTGTTATCTTTACAGGATTTTTTCAAGTAAGCACTCAGGAGCCATCTTTCCAGCCTAGTTGCAGGCTTTTACAAATGGTAGTGGCCTTCCTTGACCAGCAGCTGTTAGCACTGTGCGCAGGGTATTCTAAGTCTTTGATTTTGTTCTGTTCTTGACAGTTGTATTTTCTTGGCCTAGCCTATTAATGCATTATTGGATTGCTTTCTTATGAGGAAAATGGGCTATAATTGGAAAAATTCCAAGTGTTAAACCCAGCTATCTAACCATAAAATTATCCTCCACTTGTTTTAATAATAAATACAAAATGGGATCCATTCAACACATTTTAAAGTTTGCAAGTAAGCATAGAGTTTGTCAGGAGTGGTCCTAAAAGAAAGTAATCAATATGACTGTCTTAATCTTTAGCATCAATGTATATCATGAAAGGGGTGCTTACATATTTCAGGACATTTGATTGTATTTTTGTAAAAGTATCAACATATTCCTTTTATTTTTTTAACTTTTTATTGATAACTTTTATAATTATAGACCATAAACCATTATGACTACCTTCCCAACCCCCCTCATACCTCTTCCCTCTCTCAATTAGTCTCTGTTTCACTGTCATCATCTTTTCCTCCCATATGTGTAGGTATTATCAGGCACTGTAAAATCATGAATATCAGTCTTTTTTTTTTTTTGGTTTTTCGAGGTAGGCTCTCGCTCTAGCCCAGGCTGACCTGGAATTCACTCTGTAGTCTCAGGGTGGCCTTGAACTCACAACGATCCTCCTACCTCTGCCTCCCGAGTGCTGGGATTAAAGGCGTGCGCCACCACGCCCGGCTCAAAGTCATTTTGTGTCTGGAAGTTTGTGTCATAAGCAGTCCTAACCCTTCCTTTGGCTCCTACAATCTTTACGCCACCTCTTCCACAATAGATCCTGAACCTTGGGTCTCTCTCTTTTTTTTTTTCAAGTGCTTATTATAAGGCAGTTTAGTGGGCATTTAGCCAGACAACAGCCCGTGTTAGTCCCCTAGGGCCCATGACCTCCCCACCATAGGCTTTTGACTAGGTCTTCATTACCAGGCATGTATTCCCTTCTGTGGAGCAGGCTTCCAGTCAAATTAGAGAGCAGTTTCCCCCACAATAGACCTGCTACTATTGCCCCAGTTGGCCCATTTGGCCTGGCTGTGCAGTCTTAAGGCTTTCAAAGTCTACTGCTGTTCATCACTCACTGTTGATAGCTTCTCTCCCATAGGGCTGCATACAGCCATAGCTTTTTCCAGCTTTTTGTCAGCTGGTTAACAGGGACAAGGTTTCTAGCACAGCTCCAGCTTGATTTCTCAGTGACCTGCAGCTCAGGCATATGTGGTCTTTAGCAGTAGGGTCTTACCATCTCATTCTGGTGGAGATTTGATTGTATTTTTAAGGGACAGTTGCTGCCTGAGTTCAGATACTTGATGCTAAGGAAGTCTTTTAATTGATCAAGAATTCAGAAACAGGGACTGGAGAAATGGTTCACTGGTTAAAGGTGCTTGCTTGCAAAGCCTGATGACCTTCAGTTCAGTTCCCCAGTACCCACGTAAAGCCACATGCACAAAGTGGTGCATGTGCTTGGAGTTTGCTTTCAGATGCATGTGGCACCTTGTACACTGGCATTAAATGGGTACTGGGGAATTGAACCAGGTCATTAGGCTTTGTAGGCAAGTGCCTTAACTTGAGCATCTTCCCAGTCACCTTAACTGAGCTTTAAGTTCAACAGTGTCTACTGTGATGACTGACAAGAAAAGGAGTTCATCAGGATTAATGTGTGGGTTTCGGGGAATCCACGAATTCCTTGGAATTGTGTGATTCTCTCAGCATATTCATGTTCTCCTATCAGAGGGGATGAGTGTGATGCTTATCCTTAAAGAGCCAAGAACCAATATCGATACGTTGATGATTTTGGTAGAGGATGCCACCTGATGGAAAAGGTAAAGGCTCTTTGATCCAAGACCACCCACTTGTGTCATCATGCCTCTTTCCTTTTCTATCCTCTTATTCTATCGGAGCTTTGTTAAAATCCTAATAAAATTTTACTCCCACACCAAGGCAAAAGAAGTGTGTGTTCCACAATCATTTTCCAAGTGTAAAAATTTCCAAATTCTAATAAATCGTATAGGCTGGAAATTCTTCCCATTCAACCACAAATTCAAAGCTTTGTGATATAAAGCATGGCATTGACTAGTTTTTCCTCTCCCACAATATCTAGGTCATACAAATGGGCCAAAGAATGTAAAAAATGAAAGTATTTATTCTGATTTTATGGAATGAGAGTGAGGTCAGTATGGTTTTCCTTTATCAAAATGACACATGGGCACAATTTTTACAACACTGTTTTCGAATGGACTACCTTCAAATCCTATCTAAACAGTCACAGGGATCACAGTACCACCATTCAATAAAAGTGGCCAGTAACAAATTTTGTTTTGGCAGATACATCTTTACCCAGAAATCAGCATGGCAGATGGTATTATTAAACAACTGTCAAATCAGAAATAAAAAATATGTAAGTCCCTCAATGATAGTGCACATGCCTAACAAGCATGCAACCCTAGGTTACACTGGTTAGAGGGGGGAAGACCAAGCAGAATCATGAAATTGTTGGTCCGTAGCACTAAGTAGTTTTTAACTATATTTTTCTATTTTTGTGTCCACATTAGCTTTAATTTCTTTTTTTAAAATATTTTATTTATTCATTTTCAAGCAGAGAGATAGAGAGAGAGAGAGAGAGAGAGAGAGAGAGAGAGAGAGAGAGAGAGAGAGAGAGAGAGAGAGAGAGAGAGAGAGGAGAGAGAGCGTGAGCACACCAGGGCCACCACCTTGTGGGTCTGGCTTATGTGGGTCCTGGGGAATTGAACCCGGAACCCAGGGCCTTAGGCACTGGAGGCAAGTGCCTTAACAGCTGAGCCATCTCTCTAGCCCTAACTTCTTTTTTTGTATGTGTATATAATGTGCATGCACATGTGTGTGTGGAGACCAGAGGCTGATATCAGGTGTTTTCCTCAGTCTTTTTTTTTTTTTTTTACAGATTCTCTCACCTAAGCCCAGAATTCACAGATTCAGCTAGTTTAGCTAGCCAGTTTGCTCAGGGGACAAGAAAACAAGCCAATAATGCATTAATAGGCTAGGCTGTTCTGTGCACTGGATTATAGGCAGTGGCCATGCCCAATCATGGGTGCTGCAGATCCAAACTCTAGTACTTACACTTGCACAGAAAGCACCATGCCAACTGAATGATATTCTCAGCCCCAGGATTTTCAGTTTTAATGAGAGAATGGGAAGCAAGCAAGCTAGCACTTGAGGTAAAATTTAAGGCCTCTACACTAAGGTGTTTCTTGTCCCAGTGTCAGTTATCACAGTAGACACTGTTGAACTTAAAGCTCAGTTAAGGGGACCAAGAAGATGGCTCAGGTTAAGGCACTTGCCTACAAAGCCTAATGACCTGGTTCAATTCCCCAGTACCCGTTTAATGCCAGTGTACAAGGTGCCACATGCAACTGGAGTTCGTTTGCAACAGCTAGAAACCCTGGAATGCCCATTCTCTCTGTCTCTCTTCTCTCTCCCTCTCCTTAAAAACAAACATTTTTAAAACTCATTTAAAATTTCAGAATGGTAAAGAAAAATTACAATAAAGTTTTAAAATTCATATATCATGTTTGAAAATTTGAATCTTCATAGCTTTAAGTTTCTCTTTTTGCCCAGAGTATGCCAGTGAACTCCCTCCAGGTGAATTGTGTCCTTTGAAAGGGCTTCGGTATCCTGGGTGCCTAACTGGTTTCTCTAGGTCAGGAGAAAAGGAGCTCTGGATCTCAGCACAGAGAAAGTGGAAAACAGAAATCATAAGTGGCTTGAGATATTGCCATGATTGTCATAGGCCACATTGTAGATGACAGGTCAGATAGAGCCCCTGGAAAATAAATAGGGAAGCTCTGTACCAACAGTTGGAAGAGACCCTGGAGAGTGAGTAAGCACCACGGATAGCTCCATGACAATTAAGTCCCTTTTTAACTTTTTATTGACAGCTTATGTGATTCTAGACAAACCATTGTAATTCCCTCCCCACACTCCTCTCAATTAGTTCTATTTTGCTTTGATATCATCATCTTTTCCTCTTGTTTTGAAGGTCTTATGGAGTTAGTGTCAGGCACTGCAAAGTAATGAATATCAAAGCCATTTTGTGTCTGGAAGATTTTCTGTCTGTAAGCAGTCCTGTCCTTCCTTTGACTCTTACAATCTTTCTATCACCTCTTCTGCAATAGACCCTGAGCCTCCAGAAGTGTGATGGAGATGTCCCAGTGCTGAACACTCCACTGTCACTTCTTCTCGGCCCTATGGCGACTTTTTAAAAAAATATTCATTTTCAAGGAGAGAGAGAGAGAGAGAGAGAGAGAGAGAGAGAGAGAGGGAGAGAGGGAGAGAGAAAGAGAGAGAGAGAAAGAGAGAGCGCACCAGGGCCACCACCTTGTGGGTCTGGCTTATGTGGGACCTGGGGAATTGAACCTAGGTCCTTAGGCACTGGAGGCAAGTGCCTTAACCGCTAAGCCATCTCTCCAGCCCTATGGCGACTTTCTGAGTTATCCCAATGGTCACTGCTATCTGAAAAGAGAAGCTTCTCTAGCCAAAAGTGAGAGTAGCATTAACATATGGGTATGTACATTTAAAAAACAGTAATCAGGGCTGGAGAGATGCCTCAGCGGTTAAGGCACTTGCCTCCAGTGCCTAAGGCCCCTAGTTCAATTCCCCAGTACCCATATATGCCGGATCCACAAGGTGGTGGCCCTGGTGCTCTCTCTTTCTCTCTGTATCTCTCGGCTTGAAAATGAAATGAATAAAGAAAATATTAAAAAAAAAACAGTGATCATAGGCATTGTGGTAGGCATGATCTCTGCATTTAGCCAGACAACAAAAGGCATTACCTGAATTTCCTGACCATCCCAACCATAGGCTTTTCACTAGGTCTTCAATACCAGGCATGTATTTTTTTCCTGTTGAGCCAACCTCCGGTCCAATTAGAGAGCAGTTGGTTTCCCCGATAACAGATGTGCCACAAATTGCACCAGTTGGCTCATTTGGCCTGGCTGGCCAATCTTAAGGCTTGCAAGGTCCACTGCTGTTTACCACCATTGATGACTTCTGTCTGCCATAAGGCTGCATGCAGCCATAGCTTTTCCCAACTTTCTGTCAGCTGGTTATCAGGGAGGAGATTTCCAGCTCAGCTCTGCTGATTTCTCAGTGACCTGCCTCCCAAGCATGTGGTATTTAGCAATAGGGTTTTACCATCTCATTCTGGTGGGCAACTAAGAGCCTGCCCTGACATGGAAGGTACAATTAGCACTTCCAGTGCAGGCCTACCTACCTGGCGTTGGGGTAGGTATGGTCCCAGTGTAGGTAACAAGGCCCTGTTACCTTCTGGGGTGGCTTCTGTCTCACCTATGCTAGTTCCCTCTTTGTCTCACTGTGGGCTCTGCTAGGCTGGTTGGGTCATCTGTGCTGGAAGCTGTGTGGCTGTGGGTGGCTCTGGTCCCTTGGGGTCCCCAGTTCTCCAGAGGTTCCTGATGCTGGCGGTTGGGGGAGGGGAAGCTGTTGAGGATCTGCTGGACTGGTCCCTGGTATCTTCTCCCTCAGGAGCTGCCAGCTGGTCCCTGTTGTCTTCCTCAGGTTTTTCCCAGTGTGAGTGGAGAATCTTCTCACTGTGGTTCTGTTTTGTGCAGGTTTAGGCAGGGCTGGTGTGTAGCTCTTGTCAGTGACTGCAGGAACCAAAATGTTTTTAATTAAAAAAAAAAAAACAAACCCTGCCGGGTGTGGTGGTGCACA
>PVHP010024820.1:0-12608 GCA_004024765.1 Zapus hudsonius
CATGCAGGAAGAGAAAAGCTCACTCCTGCCTCTGCCTCCTGAATGCTGGGATTAAAGGTGTGCGCCACCATGCCCAGTTTATTTTAGTTGTTTATATAGTTGGAAGGGAGAGAGGGAATAGGCACACCAGAGAATATGCCACTTTGTGCATCTGGCTTACATGAGTACTAGAGAATTTAACACAGGCCAGCAGACTTTATAGGCGAGTACTTTAACCACTGAGAAACCCCTCCATGCTCCTCCAGGTCCTTAATTTCTGCCCCAAACTGTGAGCCAACCTTGGAAATATATTTGATCAATGCTGTTTTGTTGTTGTTGCTTTCGAGGTAGGGTCTCACTCTAGGCCAGGCTGAACTGGAATTTACCCTGTAATCCCATGCTAGCCTTGAACTCACAGTGATCCTTCTACCTCTGCCTCTTGAGTGTTGGGATTAACATCAATACTTTTTCAAAAATAATTCTGGGCGTAAATGGCTCAGCAGTTAGGGCGCTGCCTGTAAAGCCTAATAACCCAAGTTTGACCCCTCAGTACCCATGTAAAGCCAGATGTTCAAAGTGGCACATGCATCTGGAGTTTGTTTGCAAGCCCTGGTGCGCCCATTCACTTTCTCTCTCTGCAAATAAATATTTTAATTTCTGATTAATTTCTGTGTGTGCACAAGCAAGCACCTGTGTACCAGGGCCTCTTGCCACTGTAAATAAACACCAGATGCTTGTGCTACTTTTTGTGTCTGGCTTACATGAGTGGCTAAGGAATTGAACCTGGGCCAGAAGGCTTTGCAAGCAAGTGCCATTAACCACTGAGGCCTTGGGGCACATCAAGCCCTCAGTTTCTCCTTGGAATATGCCCAAATTTGTAATTAAGAAAAAATCAGGGAAGTGGTGTCTTCTACATGACCTAAGAGCAATTAATAATCAGATGCAGGTTATGGGGCCGATCCAGTGAAGACTCCCCCTTCTGACGGCCCTGCCTGAAACCTGGCCACTAATTGAAATTGATATACAAAATTGCTTTTTCTCCATTCCACTCTTTCATGCGGACACTGAATGCTTTGCCTTCACGGTACCTTCTATAAATCAGGAAGCACCTGATGAGAGATTCAAGCGGGTGGTCCTCCCTCAAGGAATGGCAAATAGTCCCACTATGTGTCAGTTGTTTGTGGGAAAAACAATTGCCCCTCTTTGAAAGGAATATCCCGGTCTCAAATGTGTTCATTATATGGACGATATTCTACTTTCTGCAAAAAACAACAACCTTTTAGAAACAGCCTTTATGGAATTGGTGGAGTTATTAAAACTGAAAGGTCTCCACATAGCCCCAGAAAAAAATCCAAATGGATGGGATTGTCCATTATTTTGGTGCCAAGATAGATAAATCTGTCATAACTCCTCAAAAATTAGAATTGAGAAAAGATAATCTCAAGACATTAAATGACTTTCAAAAACTCCTGGGAGATATCAATTGGATCAGAGCCTATTTAAAGCTTCCAAATTATGAGCTATTGCCCTTTATAATATTCTCAGTGGTGATCCTGACCTTCACTCTCCCAGAATGCTGGATAAGAAAGCTAGAGAGGCTCTACGTAAGGTGGAAAGCAGGTTACAACATGCTTTTCTCTCTCGATGGGATGTAAATAAAGATATCCTACTTTGTATACTTCAAACATTTCAGCAACCCACTGGAGTCCTTTGGCAGAATGGACCGCTCTTATGGGTTTACCCTAAAGCTTCCCCTGCAAAAGCCATTGAGAATTATCCCTCAGCCGTAGCTAATTTAGAACGAATCTCATTGGCTCTCTATACTATAAATTTTTAAAATTTGGACAAAGATGGTCATTCTGCAGCTGAGAGGCATATTGAGCCACATAGCCGTGCAAAAGGCATGGTAAAATGAAAGGACATCTTAACTGGCCTCTGGCACGGGCCCGATCCCGTGCTGGCATGGGCACGAGGTTTTGTTTGTGTCTTCCCACAGAATCAACAAGACCCGGTGTGGGTTCCAGAGAGACTAACGCGCCGAGTAGAAAATGAAGACCATCAACTTACATCTGAAAATCATCCTGAAGATTGTGATAATGCTCCTGCATCTTCTTCTCATCGATCTGACCCTGGAATGGATGGCGAAGCTGATCGTCCTTCAGATGAGTGTGAAAGCGGAGCAAAGATGGGGCATCCTGTCAGTCTTCCTGAGGCCCATGACAGTTTGTCATGATGCTCATTTGTTCCTGAGACTCTTTGTAACAAATGAATCATTGGAACTCCCATATTTACCCATGGAAGATATTGAGGGGCATTTAGGAGAAAATAGAACTTTTGTATTGCGAGGAGCCTTATGCTTTCAAGTTGTTATCAATGTTAGAGCCCCAATTCAGAATGATTGTATTCCATTGATTAAGCAGCTAGCAGTCTGGGGGAATACATTAGAAGGCTGGTGGCCTCCTAAAGTAAAAATAGATGCATCCCCTCACCAGCCAAAATGGGCCCCATATTGTTCTGGGGTTAATAAGGGTGAATACTGGCCATGGACAGGATGTCAATCCCGAGATGTAATGTGGCCTGATGCTCACAAACATTTTACTTTCTCTCTGGATATTGGAATTGACGTTTTAAGGGGAGAATCTGATGATGATAATAATTATGGAGGTTTTTATGGACATGCTAATCCCTTTGATAATTGGATGCTTTGTGGAATACAAGGGAGTTGTATGAACATGGAACCTATGGTCATGTTGTTGGGGGGGTTCTCATAATATAACCCAGATTACAGGAACTTGGAATTATCAATTCGGCCAGACTCTACCCCCAATAACTGTTAATAATTTTAAAAAATCATATATAAACCCACTCCAGTTTGTGTTTATCCACCCTTTCTTTTAATAGTTAGTAAACAAGAACCAACTGTATGTTACAATCATACTTGTTTTTATACACAATGTTGGAATGCTTCTGAATTTGAGTTTGCGATAATTACAAGAATGCCTAGGTGGGTACCTGTACCTGTTGATGCTCCACGTGCTATGACTCTATTTAGACAAAAGAGAGATTTTGGTATAACTGCTGCAATTATCACTGCCATTGCCGTGGCTGCAGCTGCCGCTGGTACTGCAGCTTTTGTAGTGAGTTACACTGTTCAAACTGCTCAGACGCTTAACAACTTATCTGCTAATGTGGCACAAGCCTTGGATGTTCAAAAAAGTATTAGTGCCCAATTAAAAGGAGGACTCATGGTAGCTAATCAAAGAATTGATTTAGTACAGGAACAAGTGGATATGCTATGGCAGCTGGCCCAACTTGGATGTCAATGGAAATATGCTGGTCTTTGTATTACCAGGGTTCAATATGATAAATTTTCACATGAAGCTAATTTATCTAGGCAGCTTTCAGGTCATTTACTTGGTAATTGGACATCTGAATTTGAAGGTTTAATGGATCAATTGAGAGTAGCCATTGTCAATGTAAATTCCACTCAAATTGATATTGGACTAGCCGATGGCTTGTCGTCTTGGATTTCTAAAGCTGTCCCTCATATGCACTCCTTAATGAGGATAACTGTTTTCTCTATGCATTCTAGTAGAAAGAAGTGAGAGGTTATGAATGAGGGGTAAAGGATGGGGGGAGAGGAATGGTTTAAGCATGAGGCTGAACCAAATTAGGTTCAAAAACATAAAACCCTCATGAGCATACTGTAACCTAGTGAGCAAGTAGTGGGTGTCGACTGGCAAGAGGGGCCATGAGTAGTAAGGGAGAATGTCCAAACCTATGAATAATTGAGCAGTCTGACAACCCCAATTCCTAGCCACTAGTTCCTCCCTCACTGACCTATTGACCAAAGTGTACCATGAGGTTCCAAAAACAAGACAGAATTCTGTCAAAACTCTTGAATGCCCTCCCCAGGCCTGAGGCAAAACCCTATTGCAGAAGAAACCACAAAATGCCATCGATCAGCATAGAGAGACCCTTCAAGGTCTGGAATGTTAACCAGCCCCCAGATGGCAGTTAGTGCAGTGCTGGAAGGCACTACACAAGCTGCCAGGGGAAGGAGATAACGACAGCTAGAGTAAACAGACCACTGGCATGAAACACAGTCTGTGGCCATGAGTAGACTGACCACATCTCCTACTGGGAGAGAACAGCAAACCAAGAAAGGAGTACTTGTGCAATGGAGGAGCCTGGGCCTGGGGGAGAAAATCAACAGCTATTAAATTTGGCCAAATATTCCACTCAGTGAGGGGTCCACAGTAAGCCCCCGCAAGGGACTCGCCCTGCATCCAGGCACTCCCTCCATCTCTCCCACCGTCCTCCTGTCCCGCAGCGAACTCACCCGCCCAGGTCTCCTCAGGCCCAGGTCGGCTGGAGCAACAGGAGCACCGCATGGCTCTCACTAGATGGTGAGTATTCAAAGGCCTCAGTTCCTTTCTGGCCAATGGGAGCGCGGGAGGTTGCAGCTTCATCAGTGTCCAGGGGGAAGGGGCCCAGCAGGGCTGCACAGGCAGAAGTGAAAGTCCAAGGCACGGTTTCTCCATGCTTAACCTCCCCTGAAAAGGGTTGTGTCCCCGTCCTCGGATCCCGTGTCTCGTCAGGGAGCCCTGAGGTGCCTGAGAGGTGGGGACAGAAGCCCACACTGTTGGTGTAAGGGAGCTGAGGTCATGGAGAGAGGGACAGAGACAGGAGGGAGAGGAGAGCCTTCCAGGGAAGAGCAGCGAATCCCCTGGGGGGGGCTGAGTCGTGTTGAGCAGAGGCCTTCTCTGTTCACCCAGGGAACCCATGACGTCACTGGAGGTGTCCAGAACCCAGATCTCCTCCAGGTGTGCTGAAGGTTGGGGGCCCTGGAATCCCACCACATTCCTCACAGGTGTCAGGACGTGTGCAAGGCGGGCAGGTGAAGACAGACCCCCAAATGTAACGTTATGAGACTCTGTCTTCTGAAGATCGGCTGCACAAATGCCAACCTGCTGTAAGGTCCCGGTCCTGCGAGGTTTACTGAAGCCCGTGCTTTCCGCTTTCCGCAGGCCTGTCCTGCAGCCTCCAGATGCAGCTGGAAACACACGTGCATGGCTGGAGCTGGACCCTGGATCAGGATGGCTAAGGAGGCGGGGCTGGGGGGGAGCTACAACTCAGCTGCATCAAGGCCTCAGGGGATTGGTTCACCTAGGCCTGCAGGTGTGCCTGCCAGCACCACCTTCCTTCCTTCTTTCCTTCCCTCCCTCCTTCCTTCCTCCCTCCCTCCCAAATTACTTTCTATTTTTCTAGCCCTCCCTCTCTTTCTCATTCTCTCTTTCTCTTTCTGAAGCAAGGTCTCCTAGGAGTTTTGAGGGGTTTGCTCCAGAGAACTCCCATAGGCCTGTGAATGCTGGGGAAGCCCCTTCAGGGAGAGAGAGTGGAAAAGTCTGGAAAGCCTCCAGAGGGGGCTTGTTGTGATTCCCTCAGGAGTAGGAAAGCCCACCAATTTCAGTAAAGTGAGTGAAGTCTTACTGGAATTAAATTGATCTCCAGCAGCGTTTTTAGAAACCTTTACTCCTAGAGATCCGGAGGCTCCTGAAAACAGGAGAGCAAATAACGTAGTGTCATTAGTGTCACATCATTAGAAAGAAATTACATAAATTGGAAGATCTCAAAGGAAAGGTATTTTCAGGGGCAGGACCAAAGGAGGAGGGGTGGGGCTTGAAGAGGGGTGTGGCCTAAGGTAGGTTCCCCCAACAGGATTCTGCAGGAAGTTCCCCCACCCTCCCATCCCTGCACTGTACCAGGCCAGTTCCTCACACTGTCCCTCCATCAGTATGTCCCACCCCGCACTCATCACCCCAGGTCTCCTCAGACCCAGGGCGGATGTGATCAGCAGGAGGAGCATAGAGCTCACTAAATTGTGACCCTTCAAAGGCCTAGGTTCCTTTCCATCCCAAGGCCAAGGTTTTGCTGATTGGCTGCTCCTGGAGATTCTGACCAAAGGGAGCCCAGGGTGGTACCTCGTCATTACTGACCAGGCAGAAGTTGCCCAGCGGGGTTGCAGATGCAGAAATGAAAGTCCAGGAGCTGGGACTCCCCAAGGCTTGGCTTCCCCACAGGAACCCACCAAAAACAGGACAGGAAAACTGGAGGAGGCCCCGCCCCTCACTGAGAATTGACAGTTAACAGTCACCAGGGGAGGAGGAGCTGCTGAGGCCCCGCCCCTCACTGTTGATTGACAAGAGTCACTAGGGGAGGAGCATTGACCTTTAGATGGTTGCCTCAGTCACAGGCTCAGCTGAGTAATGGAGTTTCCATCACTGTCCACGCAGGAACAGCACTCCTCTACGGTGGAGCGAGGACGGTGGACACCGTGTCCTGACATGCAGCACAGGAGAGGGAACAAGATGATCTGGGATCAGAATCTTCATGGAGATGATTCTCATGGAAGGATGGGGGAGGGGGTTGGGGACATTTCCATCCTCTTGTCACTAAGAAAAATTAAAACAAACCTAAGAAGTCCACAAGTTGGTGGTCAGCTCTTAGGTTGACGAGACAATGAGTTGAGAATTCCATGTGTGGCTGCAGAGATGGCTTCCTGGTTAGCGTGCTTGCCTGCAGAGCCTAAGGACCTGAGTTCGATTCCCCGGTCCCTACCACACCTCTTTCTATGCAGTACCAGGAATAGAACCCATGGCTTCCTGATACTAGGCAAACACTTTGTCAACTGACCTGTATTCCAGCCACTGCAAACAAACTTCAAATACATGCGCCATCTTTTGTATCTGGTTTTATATGGGTCCTGGGGAATTGAAATTAGAAATTGAAAATAGAAAGTAAGAAACCAAATGTTTTTCCTGATTAGATATAATTGACAATGGGAAACAGGTTGTTGGGAAACTATAGTAAAGCATATTTATACTTTAATATGCAGAGAACTCATAATATCACCCACAATCAATCTAAGTGAAATCTAAGTACTCAATGATTTCATTGAGTACTAAGTGTAAAACTAAGATCTTAACAAGCCAATACTCTTTCTGTGCATATTTATATCACCTAGAATTATAGAATATATCTTTTAAATGGGAAAGTTATGCAGAGTAAAAGGTATACTTCCTAAATTTTAATATCCATAACCGCCATCACCCCGACTTCACCTGCGACAGGAAAGAGACGCCCAAGGACACTTGCGGTGCTGGCCCCACGAACAGAAACTTTGGACCTGGAGGAAGATGGGGGAGGGACAGCTGGGAGACAGTTGGCTGCAGGGGCACTAGAGGAAGGGGGCTTGCTGTATTCACCCCACCCCACAGTCAGTAAATCGCTACAGCTCTTTGCCGAGCCAGTGTCTTATAAGTTCTTTTGCAGAGGGTCGAACCTGCAGAGGTGGGGGACTGACTGGCCCAGAGAGGCATTGTGGTCTCTGCAGGGACTAGGGGTGATGAGAAGTGGCGGGAACGCAGGACCTGTCCCCAGGGCCTGCTGTGGTGGGTGTGCTAAGCCAGCTGCAGGGAGTTTGTCCACAAGATGTGGGTTGGGATCTAAGAAGCCCTATTCTGATGGAGTTGGAGGCTGTGACCTGTCACAATTTCAGGGAATTTTTCTGGGATTGTGAGGAAGGGAGAGTCTCCCACTGGGCAAGATTCCTGCATGGAGTGCTGGGACATGCAGATTTCATGAGTCCTGGTGCCTGGAGGGGTGGGATTCCTTCTGATGGACGTGCACTGAAGTCATTCCAATCCTTGGAAGGACCCCTAAACCAGCCTCCACAAATACTCCTAGTGATACTTTGTCTTGAAATTTGGAGGAGTTTGTCAGAGCTTGGAGGTTTGGTTAGTTTGGACTGTGTGTGGTGTTTCACCCTGGGTGATGATGTTTTTTCCACATCTCCCCTTAAAACTTTCATATAAGACACTGGAACTTTGCAATTACATGAATATATATATATATATATATATATATATATATATATATATATATATATATATATATATATATATATGTATCTATATATCTATAAGTATATATAGAGATGCTAGATAGATAAATACATATGTACAAGTATATATGTGTACAAGTATATAAATAATGATTTTAAATTTTTAATTTGTTTATTTATAAGGTGAGAGAGAAAGAGAATGGGTGCTGAACCAGGGCCTCCAGCTGCTGAGATTAATGAATTGGAAATAAAACATTTATAAAAATAGATAAATCAGGAGCTGGAGAGATGGCTCAGTGGTTTAGGCACTTTCCTCTAGTGCCTAAGGCCCCAGGTTCAATTCCCCAGTATCCACATATGCCAGACCCACAAGGTGGTGGCCATGGTGCTCTCTCTCTTTCTCTCTCTCTCTCTGTTTGAAAATTAATAAATAAAAATAATAGATACGTCATAGAGTTTGTTCTAGTGCTTGAAGTTCTAGCCCAAGCGATAAGACAGGAGAAGGGCATAAAAGGGATACAAATCGGAAAGGAAGAAACTAAATTATTCCTCTTTGTAGATGACATGATTCCCTATATATCAGACCCAAATAATAGTATCAGTAACCTCTTGAAGGTGATTAATGCCTTCAGCAATGTGGCAGGATACAAAATTAACCACAAAAATCAGCCTTTCTATATGCAGAAGACAAGCAGACAGAAAAAGACATCAGAGAGACTGTCCCATTTTCTACAGCCTCAAAGAAAATCAAATACCTTGGAATATCACTAACAAAGGTTGTAAAGGACTTATATTAGGAAAATATTGAAACACTCAAGAAGGATATAGAGGAGGACATGAGAAGATGGAAAGATATTGAATGCTTTTGGTTAGAGAGAATCAATATAGTAAAAACGGCAATCCTGCCAAAAGCGATTTACAGATTCAATGCCATTCCGATAAAAATCCCAACCTCTTTCTTCACAGACATAGAAAAAAAATCTATAAAGTTATTTGGAAGGGCCAAAGACCTCGGATATCTACCACTATTTTAAGTTAAAAAAAACCTCAGGAGGTATCACCATCCCTGACTTCAAAACATACTACAAAGCCATAGTAACTAAAACAGCATGGTACTTGCATAAAAACAGACAGACGGAGCCGAGCGTGGTGGCACACGCCTTTAATCCCAGCACTCGGGAGGAAGGGGTAGGAGGATTGCCATGAGTTCAAGGCCACCCTGAGACTACAGGGTGAATTCCAGGTCAGCCTGGACTAGAGTGAGATCCTACCTCGAAGGAAAAAAAAAAAAGTATCAATGGAACAGGATTGAAGACCCAGCTTTAACTAGAAGTAACTTCAGTTATTTGGTTTTTGACAAGGGGGTCCACAATGTACGCTGGGCCAAAGATAGCATCTTCAACAAATGGTGCTTCATGTATGTGTAAAAAATGAAAATTGACCCACTCCTTTCACCATGCACAAAAATCAACTCCAAATGGATCAGAGACCTTAATATAAATCCGTTTACCCTGAACACCCTGGAATAAAAAATAGGAGGAACTCTACATGAAATAGGAGTAGGGAAAAATTTCCTGAGTAAATCTCCAGCAGCCCATGAAATACAACAAACACTTAACCAATAGGAACTGATCAGGCTCAAAAGCTTCTGTACAAACAAACCATACTCAGAGGCAATACAACCCCTTCAAATTGGTAGACGATTTTCACAAGCTGCAATGCAGACAGAAGCCTAATTACCAGAACCTACAGAGAACTCAAAAAATTTAAAAACAAAAACCCAAAATGCCCCCTCACAAAATGGGTTACTGATCTCAACAAAGAATTCACAGAGGAGGAAACATAAATGGCCTTGACTCATCTAAGAAAGTGCTCAGCATTCTTAAGCATAAGGGAAATGAAAATCAAAACCACAATGAGATACCATCTTACCCCTGTCAGATGGCAATCATAAAGAAAACCAACAATAATCGTTGGTGAGGATGCGGGGAAAAAGGAACCCTCAATCACTGCTGGTGGGATTGCAAACTTGTTCAACCGTTACAGAAAGCAGTGTGGAGAGGCCTAGAGAGAATAGACATAGAACTAACAATGGACCCAGCTATTCCTCTACTAGGCATCTACCCGTAAGATGTCACATCTTGATGAAGAAAATTTTGTACAACTATATTTTTAACAGCTCTATTCATAATAGCCAAGAATTGGAATCAACCCAAATGCCCATCCATGGAGGAATGGACAGTGAAACTGTGGTATATTTTCACGATGGAATTCTACTCAGCTGAAAGGAAAAATGACATATCGAAATTTAGGAAAAAATGGTCTCGCCTCGAGCAAATATTACTAAAAAAATAATTCAAAAGAACAGAAAATTGAACGCCGCATACTCTCCCTCATATGCACTCCTTAACCAGGATAACCGTTTTCTCTATGCAGAGTAGTAGAAAGAAGTGAGAGATTATGTATGAGGGGTAAGGGAAGGGAACGGGAATGGGACAGCTTGAATTTCAGTTAACTAATAGGCTGGGTGTGGTCAATTGAAACTGAATGTGAGGACTGGAGTGATTGGTCAGTGGTTAAGGTACATGCCTGTAAATCCTGAGAACCTGCATTCAAATACCTAGCACCCATGTAAATCCAGATGTACAAAGAATTGCATGCAACTGGAGTTCTTTTGAAGTAGCTGGAGGCCCTCATGCATCCCTGCACCTGTCTCCTGTCTTGTCTCCCCACAGGCAGGAAAACGACAACCCTTGGATGGAGACTAGCAAGAGTCTGGCGGCCTATGCAGAGACCAAGGGCATTCCTGTGGCAAACATCAAATATGTCCATGACACAGGTAGTCCACCACCCAGCTCACCACCTTTGCATAAGCACTAGTCACACACTGTCCTACATAGGATGACCCTAGTCAATGCAGAGGCAGGAAGGTCATGAGTCTTAGGTCAGCCTGGGCTACCGAGTGAATTCCAAGTCAGCCCGGACTAGAGCCAGACCCTAACTCAAAAAAAGAAAATAAAAACAAAAGTAAATAAAATAAGGTAAGTTGGTGAAATGAGACACACAGTGTCTTAGGTGTGTCACACACCCCCTAACTAATGACAAGATTTTCCAGGTTTGGTCTGCACGCCTTTAATTCCCAGTACTGGGGAGGCACAGGCAGGAGGATGGCCATAAATTCAAGGCCAGCCTGGTCCAAAGAGTTACATGTCTGCCTGGACTACGGGCAGAACAATCTTGGGAAAACAAAAAATAAGAATAAAAGTTTTCTCTAGTCACATCTTCCAGTCATCTTGAGGATATTGGGTGAATGTAGGAAGCATCAAGCAAGTCTGACAAACCATTTTGTTTTTTTCTCTCTTTTCCTTTTCCCCAGAGATGTGTGCCCCAAATAAGTACATATTTTTTGCTGGGTGAGCAGAAATTTGAGACACGTTGGGACTCCCAGCTACTCAGTATGATACTGAGCTCTTAGTTTTTGGAGAGCCATGGTTAATTTCTCAATATCACTCTACTTCCCAGAAAAATAAATCCATGACAAAGAACTTTGCAAAGGATCTTAACAATGAATTTATCACATGTTTCTGAAGCACACAGTAGGAGCTCCCATGTGGGGACCAAGTCCATGCATAGGATCACATGCTTCACTGTGAAAAAGGATTAAACATGGTGCGTCCCATGATGAGCAAATCATTTTGACATCTTAAAAGTCTTTTATATTTCTGAAAGTCACACTCCACACATTAATCCGCTTGTAACTTAGCTCAAAATCAATGAGCGATGTGTGGGATACTGGAGCAGAGATCATGGAAATAGTGGTATTTTTCCTGAAAAATCTCTCTGTATATCATGAGCCCCATGGATTCTAGGTAACACACTCATATGGAGTCCTGTGAGAGGCATGGGTAGTGAAGCAGTAGGAGCCAGTACAACATTTTTTTAAAATTTTTTTATTGTCCATAGTGAGTTACAACATTTAGTGGGCAAACAATGAGTTGTTATCCCCAATTCCCCACTGCCCTGCCCTCCCCTCCCCCCTCAACTGGATAATCTCTCCATGGGTTGTCTGGATCAGTCCTTGTGACAGGGGACCATTGATAGACTAGTAATCAGCCAGGTTCTCCTGTCTGTATCTCTGGATAGTCTCCCCCACCACGGCTCTCACAATCTTTCCACCCCCTCTTCCGCATAGTTCCATGAGTCATGGTGGATGAGTAGTAAGTTTGCTTTAAGGTTGTGAGCTTAGGGGTCTTTGTGTCAAAAATTGTTGGTTTCTGTTCCACTATCTAATCCTGTGTTGATTTAAAGGCTGTGGCTGTGGGCTCCTTGTTCATCTCGTCATTCTCTGCGGAGTTCCATTTGGATCCTCCATTGTATGACTGTGGTGGCCCTTCTCTTGCCAGAATCTCAGCTATCGGCCCTCAGTTGGTAGGATTAGGTGAGCCCCAGCACTCTCGCTGCATCCTGAAATATAAAAACACAATCTCCATCGGAGAGTGAGATCAGTGTAGGTTAACAAATATACACAATTTTGGATTACCAGGATTCGATTTTTAGTAGCCCCCCTATCAATTGGTCCCATAGTGCATCTTGTCTTGGAAGCCTAAGAGTATGGGATCCGGTGCCTAACGCCCTGAATCCCAGGTTCCAGACAAGGGGACCCCCTCACTAAGTGGAAAATTGGCTGAATTGAAAGCTGTTGATTGTCTCTCCCAGGCCCAGC
>PVHP010024820.1:12708-26203 GCA_004024765.1 Zapus hudsonius
GTCAGCCTACTCATAACCACCGATTGTGTTTCCTGTCAGTGGTCTCTGTTTAGTCCAGCTGTCGTTGATCATTTTCCCCTGGCAGCCTGTGCAGTGCCTTCCAGCACTACACTAACTGCCTTCTGGGGGCTGGATACCATTCCGGATGTTGAAGGGTTTCTCAATGCTGGTCGATGGCTGTCTGTGGTTTCTTCAGTAACAGGGTTTTGCCTCAGGCCTGCGGAGGGCACTCAAGAGCTTTGACAGAATTCGGTCTTGTTGGATACTCATGAGTCACTTTGGTCAACAGCTCAGTGAGGAAGGAACCAGTGGTTGGAACCAGGGGTTGTCAGGCTGGTCTAACTAATCACAGGCTTAAACTCTGTCCCCTACTACTACTCATGGTCCCTCTTGCCAGGCGACGCACACTACTTTCTCAATAGGTTACAGTATGCTCATAAGGATTTTATGTTTTTGAACCTAATATGGTTTACCCTCATGTTTAAGCCATTCCCCTCCCCATCCCTTAAAACGCATTTATAACATCACACTTCTTTTTTCTAGTCTGCATAAAGAAAACGGTTATCCTGGTTAAATACCACATATGAGGGAGAATATGCGACGTTCTATTCTCTGCTCTTTTGAGTGATTACTTAGTAAGATCTGTTCAAAGTCAGACCATTTTTTTCTAAATTTCGATATTTCATTTTTCTTTTCACCTGAGGAGGGGTCGGCTCTTCTTTCCTCTGCAGAGCAGAGAGCCACTGGGGAACTCTGTCTGTGCTGGTACAGGAGCTGGGGACAGGGTGTGCTTGGGTTTAGGTCTGGCTGGGGTCCGGGGTTTGGATCCCAGCTGGAAAATCAAACCTTTACAGAGAGTCCTGGCGACACTGTTTCTCGTCCACAATCTTGCTCTGCACCGAGTCTAGAATTTTTTTAAAAATAGAATTCTGGCACTGACTGGAGCAATCATCTTGGCTTAATAACATTCTTCATTGGAGATGCTTCTGAGGAAGGGCCTGATGTATAAATTCCATCCTCACTTGAAGCAGACACTTTCATCTTTAAAATCTACAATCCTCCCTGTGCATATTTGTCTCTTGTATGGGAAACTCTCAAGATAGGATGTACAGACACATGGCTAAGGGCCTGTACCCACACACACACTCTCTATGAAGGCACCTTCCAGTTTTCAAGCAAAGCAGTATTATAGTCAGACAGTGTGAATAGATAGAAAAGTTATCCTGTGATACAGAGTGTATTACAGGTCATTATGGGCTAGAGCTAGACCCACACTCAAATAGAAAAAAAAGATTTGATTTCTACAATACAAAGCTCACTTATGTCATTGCCCTGAAACTGTCAATTCTGCAGTTATAATTCACAAGTGGTGAATATGGGCTTTAAAAACCTTCATGCTCTTAAGTATTCACTCAAACTTATACTCATATTGGGCTGGAAAAATCCCTCAATGGTTAGGGTGCTTACCTGCAAAGCCTAAGAAACCAGGTTTGAATCCCCAGCACCCACTTAAAGCCAGATGCACAAAGTGTTGCATGCATCTGGAGCTCATTAGCAGCTGAAAGCCCTAGCACACCCATTTCTGTTTTATTCTCTTTCTCTGTAGGCAAAAAATAGAAATGTTTTTAAAGAACATATAGTTCATGTCATAATGCAAACACTAGGCCTTGTCCACAGCATGAGGGACAGCAGGTGGCAAAAATGACCATAAAACACCAGCACACTCAGAGGCATGGGTAGTGAAGCAGTAGGAGCCAGTACAACATTTTTCTAGTACATTCATTCTAAACTTTCATGCATAATCCATTAACAGAACTAATTGCCCCTGAGTGTGGCTCCATGTGAATTTTCTTATTCATTTGGACTCCCCTGTAGTAGAACTAACCAGGCAGATTTGCCTTGAGTCTTTTCAATGAGAAGTCATGAGAACTGTCAAGACATTTAAGGATCGGACTGAGGCAAACAGTCGAATGGCATGGAGGCTCACAATGTCAAAGTCTCTCCCTTGGCTCCTTCCTATCTCGGAACTTAGGTGCTGGCCCAGAGTTGGTGGATGCACACAAGACCATGTCGTTAGCCAAGAGATCCAGAGGTAACTGGGAAGTTGGTCATGGTAATGCTTTCACCCACAATGGCCTGATGCAGACACTAAATGAGTTGAACACCAAGCAGAGTGCATGCTCACTGGTTACCTGTAATGGTCTTCTGGCTGTGGGAGAACTGTGTCCTGTTAGTCAGTTGTGCATGGTAGGACCTGAGTCCTGGTTGGACAATGCGGTGTACTTAGCTAAGTGGATGGGCTGCTAAAGGTCCTCGGTGACAGTTTCTCCAACAGACTTGCCACCCTCCAGGTTTAAGGAATCTCAGGAGCAAAAAATATATATCTTAAAATATTTCTCTTTTAACATGCCTCAAAACATTAGTCTGCAATATTAGTACAAGATGAGTGCATCCAAAAATTTTATTAATGCATTTTCCTTTACATTTCTTCACTATGAATTTTCTGACATCATAAATGGTTTGTCAAACATTATATTGGTAGGGATTCTCTCCAGTATGAATTATCTTTTTTTTTTTTGTTTTTTGAGGTATGGTCTCACTCTAGCTCAGGCTGACCTGGAATTCAGTGGACTCTCAGGCTGGACTTGAACTTACAGCAATACACCTACCTCTTGCCTCTGGTGTGCTGGGATTAAACATGTGTGCCACCACACCCCGCTTGAATTATCTGTCTTTCAAGATGCATTTGCAGGCTAAAATATATTTTTCAATCTCTGCTTTTCTAAGTTTACTGTCTATCATGCATTTTCATATGTGCTCTTAGATATGAGGACCAAGTAAAGGCCTTGTGACATCCTTACATTTGAAAGGTTTCTCTCCAGAATGTATTCTTTGATGTACTCTAAGATACGAGGACCGAGAAAAGGCCTCGTGACATTACTTACATTTGAAAGGTTTCTCACCAGAATGTATTCTCCGGTGTACACTAAGACCTGAGGATTGAGTAAAGGCCTTGTCACATTCCTGACATTTGAAAGGTTTCTCTCCAGAATGTATTCTCTGATGTGCTCTAAGAGCTGAGGACCAAGTAAAGGCCTTGCAACATACCTTACATTTGAAAGGTTTCTCTCCAGAATGTATTCTCTGATGTGATCTAAGTTTTGAGGACTGAGTAAAGGCCTTGTAACATTCCTTACATTTGAAAGGTTTCTCTCCAGAATGTATTCTCTGATGTGTTCTAAGAGCTGAGGACCAAGTAAAGGCCTTGCAACATACCTTACATTTGAAAGGTTTCTCTCCAGAATGTATTCGCTGATTTGATCTAAGTTTTGAGGACTGAGTAAAGGCCTTGTAACATTCCTTACATTTGAAAGGTTTCTCTCCAGAATGTATTCTCTGATGTACTCTAAGATATGAGGACCCAGTAAAGGCCTTGTGACATTCCTTACATTGGAAAGGTTTCTCTCCAGAATGTATTCTCTGATGTTTTCTAAGATTTGAGGACTGAGTAAAGGATTTATCACATTCCTTGCATTTGAAAGATTTCTCTCCAGAATGTATTCTCTGATGTGCTCTAAGAGCTGAGGACCTAGTAAAGACCTTGTGACAGTCCTTATATTTGAAAGGTTTCTCTCCAGAATGTATTCTGTGATGTGCTGTAAGACTTGAGTACTGAGTAAAGGCCTTGTGACATTCCTTACATTTGTAACGTTTCTCACCAGAAAGTATTCTTTGATGTACTCTAAGATATGAGGACCGAGTAAAGTCCTTGTGACATTCCTTATATTTGAAAGGTTTCTGTCCAGAATGTATTCTCTGATGTGAGCTAAGACCTGAGGACCAAGTGAAGGACTTGTCACATTCTTTGCATTTGAAAGGTTTCTCTCTAGTATGAATTCTCTGGTGTCTCCTAAGATTTGTGTAATGGTTGTAGGATTTTTCACATTCTTTGGATTTGAAAGGTTTTTCTCCAGTAGGAAAGCTCTGATGTGTTCTTAAAGTTGAGGAATGAGTAAAAGATTTGTAACATTCCTTGGATATGAAACGCTTCTCTCCAGAATGAATTTTCTCATGTCTCCTTAGACTTGAGTACCAGGGAAAGAATTTCTTATATTCCTGAAATTCAAAATGTTTTTCTCTAGCATCAATTCCATAATGCTCATCAAGTGATGACAAGATCTTGAATAACCTAACACATATAATACATTCATAGGGATTTTCTGCCCTCTGAACTTTCACAAGTCCATGGAAATTTGAGCAAGTATTTAAATATTGTATACACATCTTCCTTTTGGCTGGCTCCTCTTCCCTAAAGATTATTAATTGAGGACTAAGATCAGAAGAGTAAGCATAATGTTCACCAACATCTTCCCCTGTGTGCTTTTCCTTCCCCGTTGGAGTCCTGTGATTTTCACTAGAGTTGAAATATACCTTCAAAGATTTCTCACATTCTGTTTGCTCATAATACCTCTGCTGCATATCAATATGTTCCTGGACAGCCAGGTCTGGACATCGACCCAAGACTTTTATAGATGTATCTCCTCTAAAACTTTTTTCTCTAAAATCAACTAGCAGATGATTAGAAGTTTTTGATCTATGATGGGTTACATTCAGAAATGTATGTTCCAAGTATGTTTCTGCTCCATGACAAGTATCTATGAAATAAAGAGAAATATGTACTTGTTAGTCTTTTTGTTTCATTTTATGTATAGGAATTTTAAAAAAATATTTTGTTTATGATAAAGAGAGAGAGTCAGAGTCAAGAGGCAGACAGAGAGAGAGAATGGGTGCACAGGGCTTCCAGCCACTGCAAACAAACTTCAGATACAAGCGCCACCTTGTGTATCTGGTTTTACATGGGTCCTGGGGAATTGAACGCAGGTCCTTCTGCTCTGCAGGCAAAGCCTAATCCGCTAAGACATCTTTCCAGCTCATGTATAGGAAATTTTTAAAAATCAAGTTTCAATAACTTTGGCTTAAAGGAAATATTAATGTCTTAATGGATATATAGAGAAAATATAAAACTGAACACAAAGGAAATAATAATTGACAAATCAATAATGAGCATTATGCAAAGAGCCTCTCCTATGTAGAAAAAGAGTAGAAATTTCTATAGAAATTTTTTAAAAATCAAGTTTTAATATCTTTGGCTTAAAGGAAACATTAATAATGTCTTACTGTGTATATATATATATACATATATACAGTTTAAAAACTGACCTCAAAGGAAATATTAATTAACAAATAAATAATGAGCAGTATGCAAAGAACGTCTCCTCCGTATAAAATGAGTAAAAGTTGTTAACTGAAAGCTATACTAAAAATATTTCCAAGCATTAAGAAAATTCAGTGTATCCTATATCCCTATAGTTTTAAACCTTCCACCAAAAGTTGATAGACATATTGCTATAAAGGAATACCAGTATGTTCTTATATAACTGACATAAAGTAAATAATTTTAAAGTACTTGGGCACTTTGGGTATCAATAAAAGGGTAATTGGGATGTGTAGAGCAACTTTATCCTTAGATTCTTCTGCTTATCACAATTATATGTGTAATTCCTAAATTTCTGACATGACATGCACATTCCTTACATCATACTTCTAATATTAAAAATAATCCCACATCATTGACTAATGTGAACACATTTTGTTTACAATAATAAAGTATACAAACCTGAGTACATTAGCATGATTGGAGGAAAGAAAATCTATACTTGTGACAGCAATGGAGAGCAAATACACTTGAAGAAGTATCAAGGCAATGTTGATTTTTATGAGCTTAAAACACTTGTGAATTTTTCACTTTACATATTATCTCATTGACAATCATGTCATTATAAAAAGGGAATGGGTAATTTGTTCCAATACCCCAGAGTGAAGGTACTTTCTATGAATAACAGTGGTAATATCTCAGAGATCTTAATTTCAACACCAAATGCTTAAATTGGCAACAAATCCTCCATACACTACTTGGATTGCTCTAGAGAAACTTGGATGATGGGTTTTTTTCATAGAAAAACAGAGAGACAGAGGAACTCAGAAGGGGACCTTGACTGCACAGAAATTTACTCTATTGGGGACATGGCGGGATCTCAGTGGTTAAGGTGCTTGCAAGGAAGGGATTGTGACACAGGTTCAATTCCCAAGTACCCTCATAATGCCAGGTTGTCAAAGTCACAGGCAGATAGAGTTCATTTTCAGTTGCTACAGGCCCTGTTGTGGCCATTCTCTTTGTATCTCTGTTCTCTTTCACTTTCCTTCTTCCTCTCTCTCTCACACTATGTCCCTCTATCCCTTTTGAAAACAAGAATAAAAAGTGACCAAAAAAGGAATGAATATTTTGTCTTAAAAAAGGAAAAAAATGAATGTTACTTAATCTGTATACTTTTCATATAATCTGAGACTAAGGCGCAAAAAGCACTGTGCTTCACTGTGAATCACTAAAAGTTCAGAGGAAAGGTTGTAAGAAGGCTGCCTCTGGTCATGGAATCATGACAAATGTACACTTTGGTCACATATGTATTTTTCAATTTAAAGTACACACGGACTTATCATGGCTAAATAATGAAAACAACAATCCTACTTTCTCCAGCAAGCATTGCTGACAAAATTTATAAAGGTCAGTGTAAGAAATAATGACCTCCAATTCAACTAATAATGCCTACTGAGAATTTGCATCTCATTATTGTTGCAGAATGGTGAAAGATCCACAGATCCAAGCAGAGATTAAATCCATCACCAGCACCTCAAGCAAGCAAATATTCCCTAACTCCCACAAGCAAAAAGCAAATATATAGGCCTCATAATTCATGATTAAAAAGTGTAGAGATCTACAGGAATGAAACGATATTTAATATAAAGACTCAAAAGATGAAATATTGAATAGGATAAGGTAACAGTCATTCAAATATGTAGACAATTAAATGTATCTAAATATTACTACTCATTTTAACATTCATGTGCAATTAACATTGGCTTCTAACATCGACAGTAAGCTACAGTTGAAAGATGCTCTTGTAAATCAAGAAATTCAAGAATCATTTCTGTGGAAAAAGACCTTGAATAATATATGATTAATTATGTCTTCCTCCTTGATCTTGAACCCTTACCTGGGCCCAGGTTCACTGACTACAACATACCTGGCAGTTTTCCTTCTGTCTCCTCTCTCATTAAAATCCAGGGATCGTTATTATGCTCTAGATAGGTGACCAGGTTTGCCTTGCCCACCATCACACCTGTGTAGTAGAAAGAAGCAAATGGACTTTCTGGGATTTTGTAGAGTACCATGGAATTATAATATAGACTTTGATAGAGATTGACAAAATTTAACAGAATAACGTTTTAACATGTCTCTACTGCAATTTCTTCCCAGAGTCCTGAGAATAATTTGAAAGCATATTATGTTTGCATCTCTTGAGATGCATTTTACAGTATAACTGTGTCAAAAGGCAAGAAAGAAAATAGAACTCTGTTAAGTCAGTGACAACCCCATAGACTTCTTTATTTTTTATACATATTGTGGAACCAAAATGAATTGTTATAATTCTTTTAAAAGTAGTAAATATGAAATATAAAAAAGTACACAGGAAATTCCTTATTAGACTCAGAAATTCCCTTTATTTATGTATTTCACTCTTAGGAACATAGCACTCAAATTAGTCTATCGGGGAACCCTAAGTTTAAGTTAGGAATACTGCAAGAAATATATTCTCACCCACAGATACCAGGTTGCTGTAGTTCTCCAACATCACATCCCTGTACAAGGCCTTCTGATCAGAGTCCAGGAATTCCCACTCCTCCTGGGAGAAGTCTATTGCCACATCCCTGAAGGACAATGGCTCCTAAAATAGAAAGTAAGAAACCAATGTTTGTCCTGATTAGATATAATTGACAATGGGAAACTGATTGTTGGGAGTTTCAGATGTAGTGGAGAAACTATAGTAAAGCAAATTTATACTTTAATATGCAGAGATGTCATAATATCACCCACAATCAATCTAAGTGAAATCTAAGTACTCAATGTTTTCATTGAGTACTAAGTGTGAAAGTAAGATCTTAACAAACCAATACTCTATCTGTGCATATTTATATCACCTAGAATTATAGAATATATCTTCTAAATGGGAAACTTATGCAGAGTAAAAGGTATACTTCTTATATTTTAATATTCATAACCACAAGATATGGTGACACATGCCTTTAATCCCAGAACTCGGGAGACAGAGGTATGAGGATCACCGTGATTTCAATGCCACCCTGAGACTACAGAGTGAATTCCAGGTCAGCCTGGACTACCATATATATATATATATATATATATATATATATTCATAACCATAACTGAGGACCTTCCTAAATATAATATCTGATTTAATCAAGTCTGCAGGACAGAAAAACTGACAAATATCTATCAAGCACTCAAGCAATAGGAAGACCCTATACTCAAGATCTAAACACTTCAACAAAGTAGAGATTTCTTGTGAAGAATAATGATTAAATTTAAATTGATAATGATTTTTATCACATCAGGAATGAAAGTAACAATAATTCCCTTATAATATTTTTTATTACCTGGGGTCACTCTGATATTTTCACCTGCATTTACAGATAGACTGAAATAGTATTGACAACTACAGTATAAACAGAAAACCAGCTCTACCCTTTTAAATGTGACATATATTTAATTTAAAAGGATCTACACAGCAATATAGAAATAAAGAATGTTATCAGAAATTTCAAAGATCATATCCTTATAGATAAAATATTTAATTAACAAAACAGTAAATATACTGAACATATAATATTTAAAAAGTGAATGCAAATGTTACAAAAACAAATTCATGTTTTTATTTTTTATTGGTGAGCAAAGAAGGAGAGAGACAAAAAGAGAGACAGAGAAAGAGACAGGATGGACACACCATGGCCTCCAGCTACTGCAAACTATCTCCAGATGCATGCACCAATTTGTGAGTCTGGATTTGATGATCCTGAGTCACCTCTTGTGAGGAGCATGAAATTTACTGAATTAGACTTCAACACTTGAATAATTGCAGAAAAGTAAGGTGAATAATGACACTGGTTGATTGTTTCTAGCTCCTCTGAAAAAAGTCTTAAGCATCAAGCGAAATCTCCAAAATAATTTTCTCAACTATTTTTTTTTTTGGAGGTAGGGTCTCGCTCTAGTCCAGGCTGACCTGGAATTCACTCTGTAGTCTCAGGGTAGCCTTGAACTCACAGGAATCCTCCTAACTCTGCCTCCATAGTGCTGGGATTAAAGGCATGCGCCACCACGCCCAGCTAATTTTCTCAACTTCTTAACACCCACATCCATGACCTGAAGGTTTCTAATGTTTCCTGGAGAAGACAGTTCTCTCATACTAAAACAGGACTCAAATTTCAGAATACCAAACTCAAGCTGTCATTGTGAGAGTAGCTAAATTACAATGCCAGTTCAATTCCCAGCCTCACAGGCTAACAGAAGTTAAAGTGAGGTCACTGACTGGAAAAGGGTGGATCCTTAAACTTGGGATGGGGATCTGGGGGAAGACCCTAAATATATGGAGACAGTGTACATTCAGATTGTGAAGAAATGATTTTGCCTGAGGATATAGTCTCTTCACACTTAGAAGTTGCTTCCCTTCTGTACCTGAGGTATTTTTACCTTTTATCTTTGTTTCCTGACAGATATAATCCTACTTTGTCTGAGGAACAGGCAACAAAACTTCCTGCAGGTAGTGCTGGACAAGACTGAGCTCCTAAGTCCCCACCCATTTTCACCTCTGTGATTATATCCAGATGTAAGGAAAAGCAGGCCCCTAAATGTGAGACAGAAAGCTAGCCTCAAAAGGTGAAATACACTCCTAAATGACATCAAATTGTGTCTACCATGTTTTACCAGAAGCATGGGGAATATATTCTAATCATGAGGAATAATTGATGAAATGAAATTTTGGGTTAGGTTCAATTTATTAAATGTGACCGTGGAGCAGTGATTACAGATGTATCACCGCATGTCAAGCAGTTAGAAGTGGCACCAACTGTTTGTTGGTTCAATGTGTTATGGATGCAAATATGGCCCAATGTGAATGAGTCTGATATCTCTTGGGTTTATGTTTATGGAGGGATTAAAAGGCTTAGAGAAATTGGAATGCTGAAGTGGATTCTTCATTTAAACTCATCTATTTCCCCACATTAGGAATGTCCCTCATTAACACAGTAAGAAATAAAATTGTGATGGGATTTCCAGCACACTTAAAAAGTTTCCAGTAGTTGCTGTTAAGTGTAAAGAAGATATGACATTGGGAGCTGCAGTTGCTGCATTAGGTAAAATAAATGAATGATTATAAGTGGATCTCAGAGTAACAGGGGCCAAGGGGCAGATCTGAGTTGCCATACGTGAGGTGAGTATGTTTCCCTTAATAGATGGCACGGACAAAACAATGCTCATGATGGTATTGTGTCAGATTAGAGATGAATTTGTATTTTCAGGCAGGTTCCACTCATCTCTTGCCTGACCTCCTCCCCTTGAATGAGAGGAGCCTCTCACTAGAGTTCAAACCTAGTCCTGAAACTGATTGGCCAAAGATGGAGTAAAGAGCTGACTCTGACTTGACCCAGGTCATAAAAGTCACCTGAAACAGGATGTTAGCACTCTTTTTCCGCATGGTTTCAGATGTGAAACAGAGAATTTCATGTTTGATCAGCACTGGAGCCTAGAGATTCAGGGTAATGTGCATTATAGTAACAGAGAATCAAGGATGCTTAAACAACTTCTGGCCATGTTCCACTTCAGAGATGGCTCAGCACATTATGCATGTATGTCCAAGACATGGATAGGCACAGCATTAAAACCAATTTCTAGACAACTCTCAAGGACTGTGGTGAAGAGAAATCTTCAAAATGGGCAGGAGGATGTCTTGATTTCAAGGCCACCCAGGGACTACAGAGTGAGTCCAAGGTCAGCATGAGGGAGACTGATGTGTCTGGCAGAAGTTACTAATAGGAATGAATGTATGAGATAGAGTAATTGACTCTCATTCACAAAGGCAGTTCTATCTACAGCCAACTAGAAATCAAGTTCCATCACACCTGATATGTGATGGCTGTAAATAGCAAGCTTTCTTGAAGTGCATGCAGCCATTTCTTATATGGATTGCCATGAGGACCTTATAGAAAGAACTTTCTAGTAGATATACATGGCCGTTATTTCAGGCTATCATCAATCTAAGCTGAGTTATGCTATTGCAGGCGTGCCTTTGGGAAGCAAGAGGCCACAATCAAGGGTACACATTGTCCAGGTGATCATGTCCAACAAGATACAGAGTAAGGGATATATGACTGATACACTGAGCAGGGCTACTTTCAAGTTCCTTGGAAGACAGAAAACCCACATCTCAAGCAAGTGGAGATTTAGCAAGGTTCCAGATGCTGTGGAAGACATGGTGGCTGAGAGGCAGCTGATCCTGATGGCAGTTAGCTCAAGCTCCCCACTTAGTGGCCCTGGAATCACAACGCTTCCACAGTGCTGCCAGCTTTAATCAAGAGAACTAAAAAATCTATGGCCTATCCTATATTAATAGGCAAATAAATGAAGTTCCAGTAAGTTAACTAATGGTCTAATATATAAAACTGGTCACATATGTTATTGAACACCTGAATCCCAGCACTCAGTAGGATGAGACAGGAGAATCACAATGTGATTGAGGCACACCTAAGTCATATAGTAAAATACTATCTTGAAATGGGATATGGCCCAGCTTTTAAGGCACTTGCCTACATTGCCTTTGGATCCCTGCGTTTGATTCCCCAGTACCCACATAAAGCCAGATGCAGGAAGTGGTGCATGCATTTGGAATTTTTTTCAGTGGCTGGAAGACACTAGCACCCCCATTCTCTCTTTGTCTCTCCCTCTCTCTACTTGCAAATAAATAAAAACAAAAAAATTAAAAATCCTGTCTCAATAATAATAAAACAAATCAACAAATACCACTATTAACCAAGTCATGCTTTGGTGCTACCTGCTATCCAAGACAATTTTCTTGGTTGGATATATAATGTGATGATAGAATGTGCTCAGAAAGTTTGAGGTTAGTCCCCAACACTCCAAGTTTTAAGACTGCAAATTCATTCTCATTCACAAGCAGAGAAAAGGCATATAGCCCAAGAAAAGTCCATGATTTTACAAAATGTTTGGGAAGAAACAGAGCCCACAGAATCAAATGACTCAATGAAAGCTCTGATGCTCTGAAAGGCCAGGAGGGAGGTGCGGTCTGTACATGACTTCATTCCAAGCTGATGGTCATAAGGACTTCATCAGGGAATTCCCATAACTTTCTTTTTTTCTGCTAAGGCTTGCTAACTCCCATCATTCTCCTATTAAGATTAATTAAGGAAGGGGACTGGGAACTAACTGAGAACACCCTTCAAATGTATCCCTACTGCCTCTTAACTAAAGTTGCAAAATTGGTCTAATTTAGGTTTTGATTTAAAAAATGCAGGACTACAAATTACTTATCAGATGCATGACAGACTCAGATGGAGATGTCAATTCTCCAAATCTGTTGTCTGAAACAATAGAAAAGGTTTTGTTAAAATCTGAATAAGCTAAAAACTGAGCTAGAATTTTAAATACATTAATGAATCCTGGGTTTAGCCTGAGTGAAGGCCCCTAAAATTCATGAGCAAAACTACTAATTCTCCTGAGACTGAAAATGTGGAGCCATAACTCAGTGCATTACTGTTGACAATTCTAAGTTCAAATAGGTGAAGTAAGGATTTTGTTGGGGTCAGTTACAGAGCACAAATAAAGTGTGGCACAACTAAAGTGTTACAGGAGTGTGGGTAACCTCTTTAAAGGAATTATGGGGCTCCCCACCTGTGGGGAGCCCTTCATGAAAGAAGATGTGTCAACATTTGTTTTTGAAGGTCTCTGCTATTCCTCCTACTAATTAATGCTAAATTCCTATCTTCTCTGCAAACCTTCTCTCCCTCCTGCAGGCTTTCCTACTAGAGATCACATGACCCTTCCTTTGACCAAGTTACCTAGCAAACAGGTTATGCTAATTCCTAGTACCCACCCATGCTCTCCTGTATTTAATGTGCTGCTTGCTTGGAATGAAATGAGTTTGATCACAAATCCTTCTTGCTCCATGTTATGTTCATGCACCAATATGTGCCACCACACTGATAATTTTGGGGTATCTATGGAATTTTAATTCAAAGAATTAAACTTCATAGACAAGAGGTTAAACTTTAGAAATCTTATTAGATAATAGATAAAAGGAGAAGGAAGAGAAAGTGAGCAGGTTTCCCAGCAATGGAGAAGCCCAGGAAGTAGAAATAGTCCATGCCAATGAGAAACAAGGCCTTGTCAGCTGGAGTAGAGAGGGTATGTTTTATGCATTAGGTATAAGATATCTAATGGATCCCAGAAGTACAGATAAGTCTGTTAAACCATAAATAAAGGACTGATTCCTCTCTTATCTTGTCTGAA